>ATSW01007456.1:0-21173 GCA_000444245.1 Botryllus schlosseri
ACATAACATAACATAACATAACATAACATGGTTGGGTTATATTTTTGATCTGAACAAGTCACACACAATGTACAATGCGATAAGACACAATGCGATGTCATGAACAGATAGGAGGATGTCGAACGACACGCATCAGTAGCGATCCTTTACTCTAACATCCACCTCGGCCTAGAGTGCCCGATGTCACAGTTCTTTTTCGATGTTGATCTCTTTGAAGCCGCGGCCCTCTCTACCAGTTCTTTCCATTCATTGTGAGTGCTTTCCTTCGTCGGATCTTTGTCTGGGCTTTTTTGTCGCCGTAAGAACGGCAACGGCAGGGTAAGAGGAGCCCAGATAAACCTCCGACGGGAATCGAACACGTTCCGTCTGCGTGCCGGGCGCTTATCGTAACCACTACACTATCTCCCCCGGATCATTGACTTTTGGTTGCGTTTGAGATGTCGCAGCTTCCTGGCGACTCAAACGGAAGTATCACCCACAAAAGTGCTTCCTCAAATTTGATTAATTGATAAAAACATGAGGTATGCGTCACTGCTATATCGCAATCAAGAAAAAGGGTTCGAAGGCAAACCACACGCTTTATATTAGTGCCATGCAATGGATATGATACCAGCGCGCGGCAAATACAAACGCCAACGGCTTTCGCCAGGTGATGCTCGTGCCGCGTTTTTGAGGAAATGTGGCTGTTGATTGCTTGGAGTGTCGCGCGTTCATTAAACCGGGGGCGAGGAAATGCTTTTTCCCGCGCCCCAGAATTTCGTGGGCAAGAAAGTTTTTTTTTTTTAATATATCCTATGTTAACACGTTAGCAGCTGCTCTCTCCTTCCGCAAAATATTGCGAAACGTGGCACATAAAAACGGAGTTGGGAAACTACAAAACAGTCAGCTTTTCCAAAGTATAATAGGAATCGAATACCTGAATTCGCAAAAATTGGAGATTCAAATAAATCCCGAATTATAAAGAAATACAACAAAAATCAAGATCAGTTCATATCAAATCAGAGTCCATTCTCATAGGCACGGCAATGGCAAATGTCTGTACACCGAACTTGGCTCGTTTCTCCCTATACAGTTCTCCTGTAACATGTTCAGCAATACCAAAAATCAGATTTAGGGCTGGGCAAAATCGAGTACCTGAGTGATTCGATTCCGAATCACGTATTATGCTTCGAGTCGAGTCGAGTAAACGAGTAGCACGCATTATGACGTCACAACAGCATGTAATGTGTCAAAGTTCAAATATGTACCTTTTATGCACCAACAAAGAATATAATGCCTGTTATATTCATCACATTTAAGATACTTCGGTATTTTTCGACCATACAGGTTTCATTGCACTAGTTGACAATATTGTGGGATGATCATGACTTCGGAAATGTGCTATTTCCAGTAACGTTCGTAGCTTGGTACTATACAGAGGTGGTCAGTAACGAAGTACTTCTACTTTTTCGAAGTACTCAAGTAGTATTCCTCTACTTCTGGTACTTACTCAAGTAGATCTGATTTTCGCTACTTCTACTTCTACTTCGTAATATTTTGTGATCTACTTACTTACTTTTCGCTATTTTCACTTTGTCAAGTAGAAGTAGTTTAATCCTCCAATCAGGAAGATGGCATGACGAATTTCGGGGCTGTTTTCAAGGAGTATCAACATTTAATTTTCATAAAAGTTGAGTAAAGCCCAGAATTTTCGTTGCGCTCCGCGCTCAGTGGATACGGAGTAACCAGTATGATTTGACGAAAGTTTCGGTGAATATAATTTAGGTAGCGGGTTGGCGTGGTTCCGTTCACACCGCATTGTCGCTCTTCGCCCATGTGAAGTATTTCATCACAGTATATACTGCTTATCATACCGTTTGAAACTGATGTTTAGCAATCTAGCATTTCTCAATCATATCGTAATCTAGCAGTCCATGGCGTATCCTAATCCGGAAAAGTGGAATCTGACTTTTGTTAGTTTCAGAGCTGTTTCAGCATACCACCATTGAAACATTCTGGACTAAAGACATATGAAATACATTTTCCGCTTTTACAATTAGTATTTATATTTCACTTTCAATTCCCAGTATCATATATTTCGACTTATAATTGATATCAGTTCTTTTGTCTGGATAACATACACGTTGAAGTATAAAAGCAAGTGTAGTAATGTCTTTCATTTCCGGAAATAAAGCTACATAATATGGCATTTTTACGTTGCACCATATTTTTTATTCACGTTTACTAATCGCGCAAAGTGTATACTCCGTATCCTATACAACTTCTTCGTATTGCTCTTCGACTAAACTACGGGCCTAATAATATGGGGGAGTGCGCCATACCATGATATTTTCTGAAACGTGCTGTTCGATTAAACACAGGATTAGTATCGCATTTCCATATTAATACCATCATTTTCATCCCATGATGCGCACGAATGCTTATGCTGTCGAAAATTGAATACCTCGTGGTATGAATCAATATGAATTAAGCTCGACACCTTTTCGCATAGCTTTTAATATGCCCCTTTTGACAACCCATGCGAACGAATTACGATCGTTTTCACAACTACTTACTTACTTGAGTAGATTTAAAGTCGTTCAATTCTACTTCTACTTCAAGTAGTTTTAGGTTGCTTGTGAAAGAAGTACTTCTACTCGTACTTAAGTAAATTTCCTCGTCGCTACTTCTACTTCTACTTGAGTAGCTTTCTTGGCTACTTTGACCACCTCTGGTACTATATGTTTCGTATGCTACAATACGGTCAATCAAAGTTTCAAGGCTTCAACAGTGAAAATTAGTATCGAAACCATAATTCTCATTGACAAATTACCTTTCAATGGCGAGGAGCGTATAATTTCAGTACTCGAAAAAATCGTCTTTTACTACTCGACTCGAATCATTAAAATAAATACTCGATTCAGATTCGAGTACTCGAATCATTGTGCCCAGCCCTAATCAGATTAGAATTAAAATTAGAGCATACGGAGACATTTCACAAATTGCATCAGAATTAGATTACCGGCATTACGCTTGAATCGGTCTAATTAGATACCTACAATTATCAAGTTGGCCAGTTCTGGTTGGTACAGCGACTACGCAGCGAAATCACAACGGCGACATGTGACGAGTGGTTCTAGAACAGGGGCGGGCAACTTCTCCAGTCGGCGGGCCGGATAAAGGAAAATTAAGTACTTTGGCGGGCCGGATTGCGGAGTTGATACTTTATTCGCCCATTTATCCACATATACAAGGAATAAATCGTGATTAATGAATGTATTTTAACGACAGCAATGTAACTTCAAAGCCATTTTTCGCCAATAAGGACGAAGACAAAGTGGATTTGAGAACAGCATTGTCATACAGGCACCACCATGTCTGCTTCTCTCTGATCAATCAACACACTATGCAATCCTTAATTAAGATTTCAAGGCGTCCGATAAGCCCGGAGCCCCAAATTTACCAAGATATCAATTCATTAGGATTTAGTAGGTTACGAGATAGAGTGGTTGTTCAACTGTGTGGCCTATGTTATCTCGACATTGAATTCGTGTGGCCCACGTCCTCGGAATATGAAAGTGACCCGCGACCCGTTTTGGGTTGGCGACCCCTGGCATAAGCGGTGTCTGACAAAAGGCTATAAGTGTGCCGTGACACAAGTCGACGGTTATGGAATCAAAATAAGAAATATCGGCGTGGTGTAAATGACCATTATAGTCGACAAACACCATGATTACCACAAATGACATTAGAGTTGAGTGCATCGTAAATGCCGATAATGCAAGTCTTTTCGCTTCGACGAACTTACGCGTAAGCTCCACCCTCGCTCGCTGCGCATATATGTGTATAATAACATACAGTCACTAAAATTTGATGTATGTAAGCAAGTATAGTGAGGAATCTCGGAAGACTGGGGCCGCGGGTACACAGTATCATGTAAGACGGAAAACTGTCCACGGGCCGGATCCGGAATAACGGAATATACTTCTAGTACTCAAGTTGAGGTTTTGCTTGTACTTGCACTGCTTATTCAAGTGGTTTTGTTTTGAGACTATATTTCCAGTTTTACTTAACATTTTTCAGGCACGACTACTCACTTTTTAGACTTGAAATTTTGTAAAGCGGAATGTAATTTGGGATATGTTTCCATCATCTTTACGAGTGAGATTGTCATACCAACTGGGACGAATAGTAGGGTTACCATATTCTGCGATCTGAAAAGAGGACACTTTTTACAAGTCACAAAAGATGAAGTAGCATTCATTATTAAGAAAGATTTTGGAATTTGACTGCTATCATTAATGGGTTGACTGTACCGGAGTAAGTGAAGTTATTTTCGAGAATTGCGCCTCTTTGTAGTGTTATTAATCGTTTTGCTTTAGTCGCTAAAATGCGCCCTGCGATCAAACATGCCCTTTGAAACTACTTACTAGGGTGCTTTTGAGACTTACGGCCCATTTTCTGCTTTCAATAGAAGTTGGTATGGCTTGTCTGGGACTTCGTAGCATCTACGTGTACCTGAGTAGAAATTTACGACTTTACTTCTACTTCTGTTTGAGTACCAAGGGTGGCTACGTTGACCTCGTCTGGAAACCGACGCCGGTCGGTTCTTGAGTCTGTATCGGTAAGCGTCGTTTGTTGACTATGGCTGGTGCACAATGATTCGAGTAATCGAATCTTAATCGAGTACTCAGTCTAATGATTCGATTCGAATATATTGAGAAATGTTTTTTTCTTTCTGTTAATGCTATGCTTCTTGCCATTAAGAGTTATTTTATGAAGGGGAATTATAGCTTCGATAGTATTTTCCACTGTGGAAGGCGATGAACGCCGATTGGTGATATCGCGGTATACGAAACATGCAGTAGGCTTACAAAGCTTCCCAAGTTAGCGGTAATGACATATCTTGAAAATCACGATCAATCCACTCCCACAGCCAATGTTCCCTCTAATTTCGGACGAGTCTGCGCTCACTCACCAACTCACTGCGCAGACCCTTGGAAAACAGTGCGCAACGACTAAAAAAGAAGGTCATCACTTCGAATTCTTTGTGCGCAACTTAGATTTTCTGTGCGCAGAGACCGTATCAGCACTGCGCATTTGCGCACGTGCGCAGCTTCGAGGGAACATTGCCCACAGCATTGTCACAAAGGGCAATGAAATGGGTACGGTCGAAAAAAATACCAAATCGTGAATTATATCAAATCGTGAAAAATACCTAATCGTGAAAAATACCAAATCGGCATTATTCCGAACAATCGCTTGACGAAATTGACCATTGTTATGTTCATTGTGTTGCGGGGCTGCTGCCATTGTTGGAACAATGCCGATTTCTATACTTTGGGGGCTGTTTCGGGGTGGTTCCATTGCCCTGACAAGATTTTAAGTTGTTTTTCGGAATCGTTGCGACACTAGCTTTCGATTAAGACCAATTATATTAAATTTCAGTGCTCGGGTCGCTAGCTACAGCACTGATTAAGCTAATTTTAGATTGCTCAGCACTAAGATCCACTGGTTGCCCAAGCGTAGCCACCGTGAAATTGCGTATCTGTCCGTAGATTAGTAATTTAAATAGCTGGTTCGTGGTACAGAACTTGAATATAGCTTTCAATACAACATCCATTGTAACAGAATATTTATTAAACTCGAAGACTTTTCGGGTGCCTCTTTTCAAGAGTTAACGGCACACTAAAGGGATTTAAACAGATTTAAAAGCAAAACCAAAAAGGCAAAGTATGATGCAACAATCAAAATCACAGACCATGAAATTCGCATCGTACCAATGGCAACAACAACAAACTATCAAGTATACGGACATACGGTACTATAGAAAACAGCGCAATTCGTAAATAAACAGTTACACGCACGAAACAACACGCACTGATGAGAAATTTGTAGGTTATAGAGGAAATCTTTTTGTCTACATAAAATGGGTTTGTTCAACTGAATAATAGTAGACTCCAGCACTTTTAGATGAATTAAAGACCTACCACGCGCAATGACATTGAACATATTGTCATCATAGTGCTGCGCACAGGCGAGGTTTTCACTCAAATGCTGACCAATTGACGAAGCATATGCTTGGTAATCGTCATAGCAGTCTGTTTTGGCAGCCAATTTGCACTGACGCGCAAGCTCCGTATGATCATTTGCGCATGCTTTTGACCGAATCAATTTTGGGATATGCTGCTTAATACGCTCAAACAATCTTTGAGATGTACGTCCTACATACCTACTATCACAGCGGCACTTGTATTGGCAAACAACACTACTTGCATTAAAAGCAGGAAGTACATCTTTTCGAGAGTTGGGCAACAAGGGTTTCGTTGTGTACACCACATGCGTGTTTACGCTGTAATAACAACGGTGAACAGCCGATTTAATNAGTTTTTCNAAACGGTTAGACACGTTACCTAGCCANGGTAGGTGTAAAAATGCCGGNCATTTTTCTGGTCCNTATTTGGGAGCTATATCCGATTTNTTCAAAACNCTAGAGATGGAGCATTTTAATATGTGGTCTGGATAGCCATTTTTGGACAGAATCAAGTGGATNNCATCCAATTCNCGNGNCAGTTNTTCCGGTGAACAGANGCGCAAGGCCCGATTGACGAGAGATNAAATGNGGTTTAATTTACGCNGCTTCGGGCAAAATNAATCCCAACGGATATAATGGCCAGTGAAGGCAGGTTTTCTGTACACCGACGTTAAAAACGTTTGTCCTGATCTCTCTACTAAGGCGTCTAAAAAGGGAAGGGTAGCATCAGTTTCCTTTTCCACGGTAAATTGTAGAGCTGGATGGAGACAGTTCAATTTTTCGAAGAAATTATTACACTCTCGCTCATTTTTAAAGAGGCACCCGAAAAGTCTTCGAGTTTAATAAATATTCTGTTACAATGGATGTTGTATTGAAAGATTAGTAATTTATACTAAAACCGAGGTAGAGAGATCTCTAAACTTGATCATAGCAAATCAAATGCTCCGAACAAACGAAAGATTACAGGCAAGGTCGACAACCGCCTCCAGAGAATGCATTCACCTATTCTTGCAATGCGAAGAAACGAAACCACCTCTAAAGATAACATTAGAAGCGTGGGGTGAGATAACCGGACATAATGTGGAAGACCCGAGCATCCTAACGATCTTCCTCGTGGAACCGGAAGAACACCCCATAGAAACACACAAAACAACGAAATTTTTCACCAATCGGTGGCCATGATTAATATGAGTCATGATCACCCATAAAGGGTGAACGGGCATGTCAAAATAAGAAAGCCGAAAGCTGATATTCAAAGAAGGTTTGGAGCAATAAATATTTGCTTACTGGAGTCAAGGCTAAACCGAGTGCCGATCAGGTCGTCGTTTTTAAGGAGTATAATGCAAGTCGGTCATATGACAAGATCACTAAGACATACACTCGGTCAAGGAAGAATTACAAAAGAATTGCAAGCTTCGCATCACAACAGGGCTATTTCGCAAAGCTACACAGGGCTCCGAAGGCAACGACCAACTCAATAAGCTGTGTAATATCCCAAAACGATAATATTGTATTGATAGAAAAACGCGGGTAGGGGCGGACAGGGATTTAAAGAGAGTTCAAAGGGTATCATATTTAACATTGTTTCGAAATATGACGGCAAATACATATTACATCAGGTAATTAACCCTCGCTTTTTCATTTCCTAATGTCAACACATCCACTGAGCAGCATAATAGCGTAATTCACTGCTTCCAATTTAGAAATAAAATTATTGCGCTGGAGAACACATGCAGCTACATTTTTTGACTCGGCCCGCCCACGTATTTTCTGCTTCTCATTGGCCCGCGGAGAAAAATAATTGCCCACCCCCGATTTTGAACATTTCTGCCAGTAAGCTATAACAATATTATATACTTTGACTCCATACCGTCATCTTGTGACGCAACGAATATTACCGATACTTATTGCCTTTTTTGACCGATAACGATATTTCGTTCAAAGTGTGCGAATCGATATTAATCGGTATGGCTCTACTCAAGACTGTGTTTTCATTAAGTGTTCAGCCGGGGCCTACGATACTTATCGTAACAGAATCCCCGGTTCAGCCTTATACGATACCGTATGCATCCCATGATTTCCAATGTACACATCCTGGATGTTATGAAGGAGGAGGCTACAAAGCCTAGAAGAGGGCCGTGCTGCAAGTCCGCAGTTAAGGAATGACAACAAAATATCGACGTAGTGTAAATGGTCACTGTAGCCGAAAATCACCATGACTATCACAAACTACAGCAACAACAACAACCGACTGTAGTTAATTTAGTGCCTTACTGGCCAGACTAGGATCAGCTTTTCTTAATTAGATTAGAATTAAAATTACAGCTACAAAATGTTTTTTTTAATTGGATTATGATTAGAATTATCGCTTCACAGTTATTTCCAAATTAGATTAAAATTAAAATAATAGCTACACAGTTTTTTCAAATTCGATTAGAATTACTGAATTCGCGAAAACTTGAACATTAACTCAAGTTCCTTTATTATCAAATCATAGTGTTCATTGAAAAGGGCACGAGAATAGCAAATGTCTTTAGAGCGAGCTCATGGCTCGTTTCGCACTGTACAGTTCTCCTGTAGCATTTACAGGAGAACCAGAAATTAGATTAAAATTAAAATTAGAGCATAAAGAGATTTCACAAAAATTAGATTAAAATTTGATTATCGACATTTCGCTCTAATTAGTCTATAATTATACAACTAGAATTATCTAGTTGCCAATGTCTGGCGTAAGCATTCATGTTCAGCAAGCGTCGTAAGCTACAGCGGCAAACAAAGGGTTAATATGTAACGGGGAAAACCAATGTGTACCGTCGAGGGTTTGGAATGTTTGACTCTCGCACAAAGGAGACATCTCAAAATAGATTTAGCCTATTCAGGGCAAATACCTCGTCCGGGCATTTAATTTCAAAATATTGACCCCCGCAACACGCAGCGATATTTCACCAGTACGCGAAATCCAATAGGCCAAATTGCGATGCTCCTATTTCATTCCGTTATGGGGAGGCTTACGAACAAATTCATTAGATATGGCGCTATTATATAGAGTTATACACTTACATATGTGCTATAAAAGAGCCGATATATGGATGCTTGGTAATAAAGCTCCCGAATATACGCTAGCGCGAATGTAACATGTGACTATAACTTCTGATCAGCTTGCCGCAAGACGTTGTGGTCTGCGGTAAGCAATTATCGAAGTATAGTCTCAATTCCGACCCCAATGGTAGCCTACATTTTTAATAGTCAGGATGGGTATAGTGGGAATACTATTATATCATGCGTTACTATGCTTCATGAGCCGGTTTATATGCCGAAAAACATCAAGGACACAAATAAAAACGCCCAATTCCCATTAATCTAGTTTGGACAATAGTTGGCACTTATCCGCTTTGGCGCTTAATATGACAGGAAGGAAGTGTGGAATTCTACGGCGTCGTGACTAGGTGAAAGGCTGGCATCACAAAATATCACGGACAACAATAACAGGCTGCCTCTGTGGGAGGGTATGGATGGGTGACATACGCCTTGAAGGTGGCAACTTTCAGTTTCATTAGAGGCTCTCGAGTATGTGTTGATCGACGGCAGATTTTGGTGCTGCTGACCATCGTGTGTTCGTGTGTGAGAAATACCAGTACAGTTTTGGTGAAACTCCTGAAGTTTCGTCATTACTAACCTGTGGTCATCATGATATTTGGTGATACGATTGTTAATATAGGAAGTTCATTTCAATTCTCCATTAGTGGATGACGATTACCCCTGACGAGTGTCAGCTGAAAATATTCGTGTTTATTTCAAAATGAATATATTATTCAATTGTATATTGAAGTTCTATACCTCTAAGAAGCTCTTAAACGTGATTAGATATAGATATCTTCCCTTTCGTGTTTCATGTACGAGTGATAATCCAGCAATTGTACAGGGCTGTACAAAATTACTTCCACGGATAAACCAAGCACTACATGACGCAATCAAAAGATACTGGCAAGCTTCTGTTTTCATGACGATATATATAAGTGGAATTGCATGTTCTATCATTTAATAGCGCAATGCTCGCCATTTTGTTCCTAATCGCCAGGAAAAGAAGTTCGGAGTGTCGGGTTTCTACTCCGGCGAATCGTTGTACCACGCGAGGCCGATGTAACCGCGAGAGATATTGCGCCACTCGCGCGCAATTCATTGGCGTGTTTAGACTTGCCTGGCGCACGTTGTCTTATTATTCAATCGATCCTTGCTTCTCCACGCGAGCTTCATTACCGTACCATAATCGCAGGTAGATTGAATATGTTGTTGGTATCAGTGCAGGAAGAAAATATCTGACTGTTTGCTACAGTTCAGCGTATTATTCCACATGATTGTCACGGGTATACGATGATTGAAGTCATTCGAAAATTTACAAGTAAGTTGGCGTACATAAACATTGTTGTCTTGTGAAATCATACAGCTAATAGCATATTTACTTGATTTTCGGATATCACATGTGTGCCAGTGTGCGTATTAACGCCGAGAAGCTTTTGTGCAGGTTTAGATGTAGTTTCTGTTACTCGAGGAATGCGTGCTTCGTGAGGAAGGAATGAGTCTTCTCATTGTATCGCAATCTTGTGATGTTGTTACAAGTATTAAAAATAAACTCAACGCAACAAGTTGGTGTCTATTGCGCGATTCTTGTAGTTGAAAGACTATACTGATGTCATGTGCGCCTTCACAGCGTATGGTATCATTACGAATAGTCTTAACCTCGTGTGATTGCGACATCACGGAAGCCATCGCACGTTACCCAACCGTGTGCGCTATTAGGAATATTATTGAGACGACATTGATGAAAATGGATCAGGAATATTCACCAAGCAAGTTGGAATGCCAAGAATGTAGGGGAAGATATGAACTCACTTGAGGTTGATATCGGTGTGCGCTATAACTTTATAAAAAGATCATTATATCCGCGTAAAAGAAATTACTTCACGTGCGAGCCATACATTGCGAATCCTAATTCAGTGTACCGTCTAAAGCGCGTAACCTTCGTGCCGGAATGATTGGCGACAAGTGGTAATTTTGCTTTGTTTTTGGAAAAATAAACACGTGCACTGGCATTTATGAAGTATCAGTAGTCAGTAGTCAGGCACGAAGCGTTATAAATGTTTGCTGTTGTCTGAGTTGCTTACCAACATGCTTCTGCATCTGACATGATCGACGGATGAGGTTGCTTGTCCATCAGAATTAGCTTAATCACTCGAATATCCGACCGCTATAATAGTGAAGCCGTTCAGTAACACATCAGTATGATGACCACCAATTGGCGAACTGTTCAAAGCATAGGACGCAACGCAATACAGCTACGTCGCACGACTCTGTATGTAGAGTCGGGTGACAACTGCAAGCTCGCACTGCTACTTATAGATAGGGTGACATTTTTTTGGTGATACGAAAAGGAGGACACAGAACGGGAGATTTTCACGGAAATGGTGATCGGTCGCGGATTGACTAGAAAAGGTATTTTCTTCCGAGCCGGTGCCTGAAAACCGGTTGGGCGTCCTCGGACAACATTTCAGTTTTCTTAAAAAAGGTGCAAATCCTGTTTAAAGAAGACATATGTTCACCCTAACTTAGACAAGTGCATAATTCTAAACTATGCGAAATGAAGGTATGCTACTTATAAGATAATTTGTGAAATGTGTCTATGCCCAAATTTTAATTATAACCTTATTTCTAGTTTTCCTGTAAATGGTTCAGGAGAACTGTGCAGTGCGAACCGAGCCAAGCCTGGTGTACAGACATATGCCATTCTCATGTTTAGGACAACGAACTCTGTTTTCATGTGAACTGAACTTGAGTTTCGTTGTATTTCTTTCTTAATCAGAATTTGGTGCGATTTCCAAGTTTTTGCGAATTTTGTAATTCTAATTCTATTGTAATTTGGAAAAACAATGTTGTAATAATTTTTATTCTAATCTAATTTGCAAAAATTTCACTGCATACTCGTTAGAAATCAGAATGAGCTGACGCTGAGTAAGGCCAGTAGATGGAAATGTTCTCAATGTTTCTCGGCAATTCTGTCGATTCGTTGTTCGCCAACCTATCCCACATAACTCCAGTCTGCGTTGTCGCCAGCTGTGAGTTTCTCACCAACCCAATGTTTGATTTGAACCTTATCGAGTTCCATGTAAACGAATACGATTTCACAGTCGCATCTGAGTGGGCGAAATCGTTGTTAACTACTTCAGCGCCTTTCAAAAGTCAGAATTTCGCAGCCTGGAAACGAAACACTGTCAGCATATGTTGCAACCATGCAACGATCCATTGATGCTGTTATAAGATACGCTATGCCGAACTTGGGATTGTAGTTTCGAGAGGTTTCGGTTCCATAGCAATAAATGACCTTGTACACGCTGTAGTGGATTCTAGGATTTTACACTCAGCTGTACTGTTCATATTTACGCATGTAGACTTCTGCGTTTCCTGGAATCTTTATCCCATAAACTCATCAGTCCATTGTCGTGCCTTAACCAATGTCATTCAAATTGCCGAGACAACTTATACCAATTATTGCCATGCAACTTGAATTCAATATAGCTTTAATCAGCTGCCTTTACTGGCAGTTTAAGGGGACGGTACGTTTACCACGAAACCCCTACAACATCGGCGGAATACTCCTAGTTCAAACAGATTTATCTGAGCAGACTGGTGTGTGAATCAAAAGAATTAAGAATCAACCACAATATGTGACTATACGTACCGATTTCAATAACCAAGCAATGCATGCTATCAATGATGATCAACATAGTATAGCTATACGTATACTTCTTAACCATGCATTCAATGGTCTTCATGTTTCCAGTTTCGAATGGTCCGATTCTGCTCTTTTTTCCGCTGGCATTCCTTCCGAGCATCGAAAGTGATATTGAAAGCAGCGAAATCTTTCGCTAGCAAAATTCTTCAGTAAGGTTCGATATTAGGGGTAGGAATTTGCCAAAGGTATTGCGAAATCGAATTGAGATTATGTAGTACTTGAGTGATTGTGATGCAACAGAATCCAGAATTTTCTGTTCTCATTCTATCACGTCATAGAGGCATTGCGAATGTAAGCTTCACCTCGTGACATGTTGTTCGCTCCAACCCGGGTATTTCCCTGGTAGCGTCGTTACTCGTTACGTATCTTTGAAATGTTTGCTCTGGCGAATTCCGCCAAAATTATAGGCACTTCACGCCACGTATTCTTACCGTGAAACGCACATCTATTACCCGAGAATCCACCCTAGTTGAAACCCAGTTCAATCGCAGCCAAGTTGAGCCACGCGACACAGACACCGGAATTAGTTTTCCAGGAAATCCTTACGTCACTGCTGTGGCTATATGAGAGGCGTGTTGTAGGATTGGGAAGGTAAGATACCAAAATTCCTTCGTGATGGCGCTTGGCGAAAAGCTAGCTAGCAGAACGCGCGGTATTGCATTCGCGATAGGCTTTAAGCTGCGGCTTGGTATCGAGTCAATATAGCAGAGCTAGCTTCCATCTCCATGTACTTCACGTTAGTATAACTGTATAAATCAGTAGCAGAGAGTTGTTTCATCTGACATTTGTCCAGTGCGGTAAAGCAAACTAAGATGGCTTTGGAGTGATCTAGGTGAAATGTTAGAGGCGTTAGAGTTTCGAATTACTATAATGTCGATGTAACGAAATTCGTGTGCAAATTAAGTTGTACAATAACTTGATATTGTTACTTTATTCAAAGACAGAATACTTCCAAGATTTCGAATTTGTTACACGGTATTCGTCGCGATTTGAGTCAGTCGAAAAACTGGTAGCGAATAAATGAGCAATTCTGAAGTTCTGTACTCCAAATGGCTTGTTTAAATCAAATTGCGCTTTATCGATATTGCGTAATTTCCAACAACGAAGCGTGTATGGACGTGCGTTTCCTACAAGCCACGCTTCGTAACAGAACGAGTCTATCACGAATTTATATGGGGAGATATGAAACGATATCTGTTGGCTTTTGTCTTAAATTCGCATTCTGAATAGGCGTGTCACAATCCCATAAATCGCGCATATTATTGTAGGTGATTTTCTCACTGGAATGACAATACACGAAATTACAGCGATCCATTATGTACCAGTCAATGACTGTGCGTTGTCATGTGATTTTTCGCTTGCGCGCGCTCTTGTTTGCCATGGATATATAGCCTACCGTGAGTTCATTCGTAATTTACGATCGGGTATAGGTTTTTGTTACCAGATCGTTTGGAGGGTGACTTAATGTTAATTCTCAGGTCGCTACGCACCATTGTCCAGTTGCATTGGCTGTGCGCGTTTCATACGATCACTTCCCGAATACATCATCTAAACAGTATGATGTATGGCCAATAGTCCCGTTTTCTGTTGTCAGTAGCTACTGCTGTGGTGACCTATGGAAATTCTGTGCCGTTTAACCTAGAATATGCGAAATGGTAAAATATTGATTGTTCTCAGTCTAGTTTATGATTACAGGTATCATTACAGTATTTAAGAAAAGGACTTGGTGCTTGCACAATGAAATTCGATGCACATTGGGGTCTTGAACTACTTTTCATTCTTTCCCGTCTGCGTACTATCCCTAATATGTATGTCGCAGACAATCAGCGACAACATTGTCGATTCGAGCCATTTCCGAAATATTTATTCCGCATTACGCAATTTAAGCTATAACAATACGTAACGTCACTTACGTTGCACTGTCGAACAATAGTATCTGTTTAATTACTGTTTCATTTAGTCGCCTCAATACGAGACCCGCATTAACTAAACCGTCCTGGTACATGCTTCACAGCAATATAATGTTCGTGAATTGGTTAATAATGCTATTTCACCGTGTGTTTACTAAATGAATTGGTTTTATAACTTCTTTTAGACAGGGGGTGTTGGGTATATTCGTTAATTCCGTATGTTACGTTTTTAACGCTTTGTCGCAATGTCGGCCCTGTGTTACGTAACACCCCGTTTAATGTAAATAGGAACTAGTCCATCCGTTGAGGTTGCATCGCTGATGTCACTCGTAAAGTGAAACTCCCCTCTGTTTTACATTTCTGTGGTTAGCCTAAACCTCGGCATACTTTTACGAACCCCTACATTTGAATAACGAGTTGGGTTACGCCATCGTGTCGACCTGAAGTTCCGCTATATATATATAATGGTTCCGCTTTCGGGCCGTTCTTTATTTAAACGGAGAGACGCGACGCTGTGCATCATTCAACGAGAGATCTCTTCCCGTGCGGGTGCGTGGACGCATCTGGTTATAGCTTTACTTACGAAACTCGGACTATCATATATTATATGGTTCAAGTATATACGATGGATTACCTGCTGTGCTGTAGTGATGTATTCTTATTGATATGGTATCAACTGGGCAACTTGACTTCGGGGGTACCTGTCAAAACCTGCTGTGTATAAATGGCATTTTGATAGCTACCTCCCAAAGTTCGGAAAGCCGATTTCTTCGCCTCCATTCAAGGATTGCTGTACACGCCTTAAGAAACCAACACATATTCCATGGCATCAGTCCATTCCATCGGCATTAGCAACTACGCTCGTCCATTACGAAACACTAGATCAAACATACCGTATACGCTTAACCGTGGCTCTCGTGTGACAAGTCTTTGTATTGTATCAAAGGCAAACATCAACTTTCACGTTCTAGCTAATATCACCGTGATCTAGCGGAGCCGAATGTTGTGCAGGCACGTTGCGTCATACACTTCGATCGCAATGTCTCACGACATTAGACACCGACAGATTGGTTATCCTCCGAAATTAAAATTACATCTGCTCGTAACTACACCTTCAAATGTAAACCTGTTATATGTATCGTCATTGACACATAGAATATTTGTCCACGTAGTTCACAGTAATTTAGCGATCTCATCTTGCACGAAAATAGTTGCCAGTTACGCCATACTGACACTGTTTAAACGAATAATCATCTCCGTAATGTTTTGCTCGAATTGCATTCAGTTATTGCGATTTGTGTGCTTGATTGCGCTTTGCAATTTCCGCTAGACGCAATGCAATTGAATCATGAATCTAGTTGCTGTTAGTGAGTTGATCACAAGTTGGTCTTCATCATTCGCTGTGAAATGAATAAACGCACTCAATCGCCGCACAAAATTTGCGCCTTGATTACATTATTGTAATCACTATACGACAGTGATAAACCATTTAACCAATTTTCGTCATACGCGCAAGTTTTGTGCGTTGTTGAAGTCCGAACTTCGTGGGTGTCGATGATGGTATACCGTCCGAGCTCATGCTGTTGAAATTATATGCATACTATGCGTGAAGTCATGCATGACTCGATACGATGCAACTTAATGTGGCGGTCAAACTTTAACAAAGCACTGCAGAAAGAGGCAATCAAACTTCATATAAAAAGAACTGGCTTAATGTACCTCGGGCTCGTTTAATCAACCCCAATAATGCGCATCACCGTATGAAACTTAACTGGTTATAAAACAAGTATATTTCACTAGTGTTGCGGCAGAACCTAAACTTACTGGTTCCTGCTTCAGATGTCCTGCAGGCATGCCGCAATAGCTATGCAGACATGCCTTCATTACACCTGTCATAGTAACCACGTGCGTGCGACATATTGTCCCTAATCAATTGAGATTGGCCAGCATGCCCCTTGCATCTAATTCAACTTGTCGCATGACCCTTTCGCTGGAAATTGCGAGAGAAATTACATGTTCTCTTACAACGGTACTGATGTTTTGAGAGCAAGAAGCCATTTAGATCAATCTTACTGCATAATTTTGACTTTTGATCGTATTCCTGGTAAAATATGTGCAGTTATGAACGCAGCAGTATCCCCATCACCGCAATCCAAATTCATTTATTACGGAAAATTGATGCAGATAGTTTGTTTTTATTGAATGTCAGTATCGAAATGTACAGGCAATTGGTCATTGACTTGACTGTATTTTATAATTTGCAATTTGGGAGTAAATATAATTTCATTTCCTCTATTGTCATCTTTCAACAGTGGTCAGTAATATCACTGTCCTTGATCGATCAAGTGTTATACCATTGCTCTATTTGCCTATATTCCCGTTCGTGATCCCATTAAATACCATCACATATCTTAGCATTAACACAAGCACACGTGTCGCGAATAGCATACCACTGTCTCTCCGACATTAATATTGTTCTGTGTTTCGATTTCGTGTTTCGTTTGAACACAGGTTGGTCCGGTTCTGATCTTCTGTAGAAATATTCCCTTTCATACGATCAGGTGATAATGTATCATTGTTGCTGCCCTGGTATCAGCTGACTTTTCTCCGTCGGCTGGCTCACAACGGAACAATAGCATTACGGGTTCATCATAATATTGACCTGACCTTACACGAAACACCCAGCATATCAGTGCTGTTGTGGTGAAATTATACGAACTGCATTGTTTCTTTGACTATCACGTTGGTACATAGTCACACGCTCATGAAGCTTGTGAGATCGTGGCTTTGTCGTCGCTACGCCACGGATCGTCGCTAACTGTACCGAAAAGATCAGTGGCGAGATAGCGCAGTGGCTTGATCCACGGCAGCAACACCGATGGTATGTGGGTTGAGTCCGACCGAGGTCGACTTCAGAATTCCTAACGAAGTGTTGTAGGTTTACCTAGGTCCCTCCTCACCAAGTGATCCCCATACGCGGTGTCTTAAAAGCCTTGAAGCGTGTCGTGCTGTAATTCGGCAGACACAGAATAAAAATGAAGGGATGCCCAAAACAGTAGAGAATGTCATTGCTATCGACCACGACTAAGTCTGTCATTATTGATATGGACCGTAGCGAACCGGAATTGAAGTAGCCATGTGTGCTACGCAACCAATAATACATCACAAATTAGTCCGTCCACTCCCGACAATTTGAAACAGACCACTGACTTTTCATCCACTTCGGACTCAAATTAAGATATGGATTATCGTTTGCAGCAACCGTGGACCATCAACGTTCGTAACACTCTGGAGCTGAAACTAGAAAAGAAATCGGACTATTAATATTATTCACACTCCAACTGATGTAGTATAAGGAAAATGTTGTTGTTTCAACATTTCCTACTCCACATCAACGGAATGTGTTGAACTATCGTCGATCAGAATGTTTAATAATACTTATAAGCTATACCTTTGGCTCTGTACAAATGTAAGTATCTTTGAATAAAGTTTTCTCAACGTCGACATGGTTATGTGTGCATTCGATTTGCGACAAGATTAGACAGGGGTACGACAGTTCTTCCTCATTCGGCACGAGCCGCGTGACATATCCTCATGGTGTGGTCGCCAAATCCCGTGTTACCGAAACAACAGGGTGCTATAATCAGGAATGTTACCCGATACCGAAATATTCCCTCGAGATATGAACTCGCGAATTCACGATGACCTAACGAGCTCTATGTATCATCCCTTTTACGATCGTAAGTTAAAGCGTCACGGTACAATAGTCGCTAAACATTGTCACGCTGACCGGATGATTGAACCCGACTGGGGGTGATCGTAACTCGCCCGAGTTCACGATGCATAAGCGTAATGCTATTTGTATCGAAGTAAATAAGTTAGTTCACAACATTTTCCCAATCGTCACTTTGCATACGACCTTATATATACGCCTGGGCTACATATGGAGGAACTGTAACGATGTGAGCCCGACCAATTTTATCGATCCGCCGATATCACACTTTGAAAGAGATGTCTGTCAAATTAGAGGTAAAAATATCGGCAATGATGTTATTGGTGATGTCACGATATGGTTGTATGGAGTCGGAGAAGTATAGTCTGCAACTGTTAGATTGGGAATATTGATATAGTAGCGATGACTACAAATAACCCTCTTAAATAAATGTTGAATATATGTGTGTTAAAGGTGAAGGTGCTAGTTATCGGCATCAGCTCCAAAATTCTATATCGGACGGGTTCTACATGTTATGAACATACAAATGGGTTGAAGATGAACCGGTTCTGTATGTTGGAGTATCTTAAGTCGGACCAATATGGGAAGTGGTCTCACGCAGTACCCCTCAACCTGTTGTACGGGTACCGCGAAGTCATTTCAGGTTGTATTCAGTAAATGTATTTCTTTTTAGTAAAAGCACAGTTTTCACAAATCTTTAACGTAATTTTTTCTAGTGTAAGAAATAGGGATGGTGTGAACCTCCGAATGGTTCTGGTTCGTGAGAACGCAAACCTTTTTAAAAGGTTCTGTGTGAACGCGAACGTGAACCACATGACGTCATATTCCTGATTCCAACCCTACTTTTCAGTAAAGTGATAGCCTATCTAATGTACACGATACCTAGCGACGACTCGCGTCACATAATGCCACAACGCTGAAGTACATATTGATGTTTTAAACGTCGCTAAATGTATATCAACTGGGCCAATCAAATGATATATTAATCCCATAAAATCAATATTTTCTATTGCTTTGCCATCAATTTCGGCGAGGACTTGCAAGAGAGAGAAGAGAGAAGGGGGTATTAGTTTTCGCCTGCACCATTGAGATGCTTTTTACGACGGAGATGGTCATTGGTCATCTATAGTCTGCGACCCCGTTTTTTTCTCCTCCATGGTATCCGTGGATGCTGAGCGCCTAGTAGGATAGCTGCGGATACCAGTTTTCGAGTCTTTGGTCTGACCCGGCCTTGGATCGAACCCACGACCTACCGATCAAGTAGCCGGACGCATCATCATTACACTATCTCGCTCGGCAAGGGAATATATAAGGTGATGTTAACGGTCTAGGCCAGACCGGACAATGTATTCGGCGTCTGGGTATTGGTACTTTGATATTGAGCAGAGTGGAAAACGGGTTTCCATACTGCTACCGATGTCACCCCATTAAGTTATACAGCAGTAGCCAAAACTTCAATCGCACGGCTTTGGTTTTAATGATACAGTAAACATATGAAGTCAAGATCGACCCCGTACGCCTGCTAGATTTTTTACGTCAGACAACGCTATCAATTTCATTGATTGGTTGAATATAAGCATCATTCGCTGACTACATGAAGTACATTTCGCTCTTGATATTGTGTGATTGCGGGACAAGCTCACAGCAGAGAGTCACTAAATATTCACAAACGGAAATCTAGATATTTCGAGCGAACTTTTGTAACAAGAAAAGTGAAATTTTTGAGGTCGTCAAAGTGCATGCTCGTTTAGTGTTGATTTTTTAATGCTGCCAGCGCAATGAATATAGTGGCCCGCAGTTGAAATGCAATAATTTTCAACCAAAGATGTTATAATGAAGTGAAAATTATAATAAATGAAAAAAGTTCACAGTGCAGAACCTATCAAGGTTCGTTTGTAAACGTGAACCTCTAAATTTCTGAGGTTCACACACAGAACGCGAACGTGAACCTCACGTTCACACCATCTCTAGTAACAAATGTCTAAATCGAATGCGTAGATAAATACTTTATGCGTCATTCGACTCAGTTGCACCCCGCTACGATCAGCTTATGGAGAAGAAAAGATTGCTACCATCGCATTAATTTTGCCTTGCTTTCGGTAGATATTGAAAGTCAGTATTGCCATGTTTATGGATACCCAGTATAGCAGTGGTCGGGAACCTATGGCTCGCGAGCCATATATGACTCTTTTGGATATAAGATAGCTCTTTGCCAAATATTTATTTTTGTTCCGAATTGATCAATATTGCAGCGACTTATGGTAAATTTTCATCACGGCCAAAATAGTTAATCTCGTGGCAATATAAACATGTCTTTGAGAGGTAATGACAATGCCTTCTTCAGATTTAGGGGCTGGGACCCCCTCTCTTCAAAATAATCAAATTTAAGTTACTGTCACGCCGCCGGCCATAACACTCGCGAATTCTATGCGCCAGTATTGTTTGTGTTATACTGGAGCCGAACTTTGTTTGGCTCCTGTTAATTGGCAGGCTATTGATTAGTTCTCTGATTGCGCTGTTTATTTATTTTCCTTATATAACGACTCTTCGTGCTGTTAGGATGTCTCTTCAGTAATAAACGTTTATCGTCTGTCGAGATCGTTTCGTCGTGCAACAGGAAGTACAGGCTCTGTATCCTGGCGTGATGGCAGCAATGGGATTCGAACCCGCGCCATCGAAATGACTGGTGACTCAAACCTCCTGGCGATGTATCCGTATCGAAATCTTGAA
>ATSW01007457.1:0-10645 GCA_000444245.1 Botryllus schlosseri
GTCAATCAGGGTTGTAACCAATTCATAAGTCTTCGAGTCACAAGTCAATATCACTTTTATAGTTTGGACTCGAGTCAAGTCGAGTCATTTTCAATTCACCACCGAGTCAAGTACGAGTCCAAGTCAGCTAGTAGAGGGTCGAGTCCGAGTCATGGCATTATGACTCGAGTTCGAGTCCAAGTCATTGTGTTGACTGCTCAGTTTCCAGTTGAAGTCTTGTTAAACCCACTTTTTATAACTCTGTTTGGTGATATCGCATCGTTCACATTCAGGATATACTCATTTTTCTCACTTTTAGCAGTTTCTGGACGCATTTTCAAGTACCAGTACCAATAGACGAAATCCTAATAGTATGGTTACTTCACTATTCTTCGAAATTACAATGAAATATCGGCCTTGGCCGTCTGAGTTTCGAGTCATGTGACTTGATTCGAGTCATGCGCAATGACTCGAGGCCAAGTCGAGTCAATACACAAATTGACTCGAGTCGAGTCATTTCCGTATTTTGAGAAAATGACTCGAGTCAAGTCGAGTCATCAGAAAATCGCGATTCGAGTAGAGTCATGAATCGAGTCATTACAACCCTGCAGTCAATACTGACATAAACCTTTTATTGTTTGCAAATGTGCAAGTGTATAAATGTTTGCATTTGCATACAATCTCTTTCTCATGCTATGTATCAATATCATTACAATGCTTGCTAGTAATATTGATTCTAATCAAGGATCTTGTATGTTATGTGACGAATAAGTAGCATACAGAAATAGACCATTCCATAGACGCGACAATGCCAACTAAATTTGTGAATGCAATTTTGTGCAATTTCAGAATCATAGTTTGGTCATCATATGCAAAATTCTTCGATTATTGGAAGGTCGAATCCAAGAAGCACAACTTACCCAGGTGGCCATATCCATATACTGTACATAAACCTTCCATTCTATCCCTCATGATCTCTACGAGCTTATACATTTCGTTAGTCGGTAATGAAATGTCATATTTGTAAGTGTATCCTCGTTTTTTCAATGCTTCGGCAATCGTTTCTCTCAGGCTCCATATAGCCTGCATTAAAGATACAACATGGCAAAACAGGGTTTAAACTACAAATATACGCGGCTTTGATTTTTGCTTGCTTAGATTTATTACAACACGTGCATTACACACGGTGAAAGGCTCACCCTTCGAATTCTCTGCTAGTTGCTGACGATTACCGCTGACGAGTGTCAGCCGAATATATTTGGGTTAATTTCAATATGAATATACAAGTTCTGTACCTCCAAGAAGCTCATGCTAAGTAAGAGAATGCTGATCAACAAAGTTTATCGATAGTTTAATATTCGACTGCCAAAAACAAATGATACCATTTTGAAGCAGTGTTGTGATCAAGTCACAAGTCAATTAGAATCATTCGACATTTTGACTCAAGTCAGGTCATTCGATTTTCGAAGGTGACTCAAGTCAAGTCGAGTCAAGTTACGAATCAAGTCATAAAGTCAGTCGAATTTGCAAAGTTTGAGGCATTATTCAAACCAGATGATTGAAATTTTTTTGTGCATTTTGTGATGTATTGAACTGATGAAATTGCTAATAAACCAATGATGATGATGATGATTCACCATTAATTGTGAATAGAGTAATATAATCAAGTTAATTACCCGTTCGACAGGGCGTTGTATTGCTCTCAGACACGTAGAACTACTAGATCTAAGGCCCCGTCAGTATCTGTCCGACAAATAGATGACAGAGTATGAAATCTTGTAGAGTTGAAACAAATTGATATGACGCAATACACAATCCACTAACACATCCATATGATACAATTTAAGCATGTGCCGATTGTTGACCAGTAATATATATGTATAAACTAATATATCAATCCTTAAGCTCTAATCAATATGTTTGCGGTCAACGTAAAATGTTAAACCAGGCTGTACAATCAATAGTTGACTGGTTTCTCACACAGATCGTATCAGCGTGTCAAGAACATGTATGTACCGTAAAGCCAGTACAGGTACAACGATTTAGTCGGCATTGATTACTTGAGGACTTGAAATTGACTCGGAAATTTTGCTTCTAGTCACGAGTCAATGAACATTTTTGAGACGCCGAGTCAAGACGATTCATCCGAAAAAGTTGACTCGAGTCGTCCCAGCACTGTTTAGAAGCCATTTAGGAAATTACCCAGCATTTTTCTAACATCGATTGTGAAGGCATAAGAAAATCTCTCATCTGAAAATTATATGCGAGTTGAGTTATTTCAATTATACAGTTCATAGTGTTGGTCCGCGGCTTTTGATGCGCACCGATGAACATTCGTTTCATACACAGTCCAGAATTTTTTCTCATAAATGTAGCTTGAGTAGCAACATATTTATGACTTTGGTAGCTATCCCCGCTAGACAAGATTTCATTATATCAATTATTACTAAGATACGAGGGTCGAGACACAGTACAAACCAAAGGTCATTGATCGGCAGTACACGTGTCGGAGATGAAGCAATGAAGGAGTAAGAAGCCTACCTCTATTTTACCAAGGTCAGTTGCAACTGTACCATCTTTTGCGAGTGCCGATTCCAGGCATTTTTCTACAAAGGCAGTCAATTTTTCTTCGTCATGCTGAGCGTTTGAGCCTAAAGGAAGATCGAATGAACAGCGACGCTGGTATCTTAAAGTCTATTGCCTATGGAGCGACAATCACCTGAAGTCTCAACAAGCATGTAAAACGGGTAACGTGATATTGGATTGTAATATCCAAGCTGGGTCTGAACTTCCTGCATGCAATCGTGATCCAAGAACTCAATGGCTGATACGATTTCTCCCAATGATCGTCGGGCCAGTTTCATCATCGAGGTAAGATCCTCAAATGAGTCGGCACCTGAGCATTACACAAAGCATAGAATGAAACTGTTGATAAATCCTATGTGAACTAGAGTCGGTTGATAATAAAGAGCGCAAGGGCATCGGTGAAGCCTACTTGTAAGTTGAGTGACTCTGTCATACTTCAAAACTATCAAGCACTCGGTCACCACCTCAGTCATCTATGCCAAATATAGCCGACAGAAGGTGCAGAAACGTTGCATCTCGGTTTCAATTGATATTGCAGTGAGTTACTAATATATAACTGAGTTGTACAAAATCGAGTATCTGGGGGATTCAATTCCGAGTTGAGCATTTAAGCTACGAGGCGAGTCAACTAAAAAACAGTGATAACAGTGATAATGACGTTGAAAGATCAAATAGCGGTATCTTTTTTTTTGCATCCACAAGAAAAATGTTGCCAGTTACATGTCATACAAAAGAATTTCCTAATTTCTCCAGCGGTTGAAAGGAAGTAGCCTACCGGTAATGGAACAATATTTTTCGTTGATAAAATATTACCATTGGTTTGATGGTGTATATTTTTATTACTCAAAAAAATGCAACCATTGCAATTTGCAATGCAACCAAAATGCATTGCAACCAGCCCTATTTAAAACTCAAAATGAATTCATCTGATTAAAACCGTATCAACGCTACAAGTTTTAAGTTATTCCTTACATTGTCAGCTGTGAGAAGTAAGTATATGTTCTCGTTCTGAAATATTTCCAGGCAAGACTTAACCGTTATCAACTTAATTTTGTAACAAACTGTAGTGGCTAACAGTTCTCGAATTCTGTCAATTGGAAAATGGTGTTTTGTGTAGGGTTACCATAAGTCCTCTTTTAAGAGGATTTGTCCTATTTTTTCAATAAATAGAAAGTGTCATCGTAGGACGCCTAAATGTCCCATTTTTTGTGGAATTTGTCCCCCTTTCTAGAAAGAGTATTAAAATACGATCAAAAACTCGACCCTGACGCAGCCAACGTTAGAGTTTTGTAAAAATTCGGGTAAAACGGGCGTCGAGTCAAAGCCATGATCTTTTTTTTAGTCAACACCATATATTATCGTTAAAAAGCAGGTAATTCGAGAGTCGAGCGAAGTGATAATCTTTTTCAGAACTCAAAATATGGTGATCATAGTTTGCGGAAGTTATATCCTATAAATGAAAAGAATTCAGGAATAAGTGATTATAATCTGTACCGGTATGTAATCTAGTTCTGAAAAAGCAACATCAGCATGGACACTGGACATTAACAACTTGCATATGCCAGATAGACAATTATACTCTGTTAGTTCAGTAGTTCAGTGGAACAATACATTATAGCATATGAGATAGTTATGGTACCGAATGGACCTCCACTAACCAAAGAAGGCCAGGTTGACACATGCTGGTTTGATGGGGGTAAGCAAAGATATCTCTGTAATGATGCCAAGCGTTCCTTCAGATCCAATAAGTAGTTGCTTCAAGTCATAGCCGGTGTTATCTTTCCGAACTGAGGTCATCGTGTCAAGTACCGTGCCATCTGCCAATACCTGTTCAAAGCACATTGATGTATTTGAACAATTGATAATGAACAATTTAATGGGAATGAATACTCTGAACACTGAAAAATAGTCTTCAAGCATACTACTTACTGCTTTAATACCTAATACTGATCCTCTTAGCGATCCATATCTTAAAAATCGGATACCGGCTGCATTTGTCGATAGGTTACCGCCAATGGTACAGCTTCCCTTAGCACCAAGGTCGAGAGGCATGATCAAGTTGTGTTCCGAAAGTGATTTGTTCAGATTTTCCAAAATACAACCAGACTGACATATCATCACACCTGTACAAATTACATGAACATATCATATCATATATTGGAAGAGAAAATATGTAGGATAACATTCCAATTGAAGTCTGAAGACAGGCAAACTAAGAGTTACATTTGTCTGCTAGACATCACAGTTGAAACTCAGTCATTAGTAGACCACAATCATTTCTGCACAGGATTGTCCCCAGCACTCTACCCGAATGCTTGTGTAAAAATAAATTATAATCAATGACAGGCACTGTAGCCAACAAATCACAAAATGTAAGCTGTAAACCAGCTTACAACACTTGATTATACACATTCAATTACATACTTCTTTTTTACAACAAAGTCAGTATGTTACACAGGTTAGTAACTATGTGCATATAGGTTTACATGGCACATGGATCTACAAAAGAACTATAGAAGATACATTCCAGACAGATGCAGATAATCTGAGCACAGTACCTGATAACGTGTCAACCGAGAAGATCTTATTCATCAGTTGAGTGGAAATGATCACCTCATCAAATACTGGAACACTGCCACCAACTAATCCAGTGTTACCGCCCTAGGAAGTGGAAAAAAATACATTTACTAAAAAAGATTAGGCGGCCCAATCAAAAATGGGCATCAAATAGAATAATGTGTGATTTAGTTCAACACTCTGCNTCATTCAAACACNGCTGTAAAATAATATNCAAATTAAATTATTGAAGCATCTTTTCCACTAATGTCATTTCAAT
This sequence comes from Botryllus schlosseri, assembly GCA_000444245.1. NCBI lineage: Eukaryota > Metazoa > Chordata > Ascidiacea > Stolidobranchia > Styelidae > Botryllus > Botryllus schlosseri. The sequence continues at coordinate 5,402 of ATSW01007457.1, forward strand.
ATTATTGTAATGCCATTNTTATGTGAATTCAACATGAATTTCCAGATATTAANTACTAGTTAGTAGTTATCCAAAATATTTTCCAGAACACAACTGGCAGTATTGTAAGTTGATAAATATCATGAGATCAAGGTGCAAGTAGCTTAAAATAGAAGANNTCTGCCATATAAAAGAATATGACGTCAAGTGCCAGAGATAACTTCTAATTCCTATACTCAAATNGAACAGCTTNGTGGGAATGATGATAGAAATACAGGAACGCGCTCNATTCCAACATATTCCACGCAGGAACAAGATTATTTCCTCGGAATCGGTTGTGACTGACATAAGTTNNCATGCTCAAGATACCGTCATCAATATGAAGATTGTGGAATTCACAAGTTTGAAGTGACATTTTGAATATATACAATACACAGAAGTCCATTCTTTCTTGATTTCATACGAGTCTGCTATAAGCATCATTCTCGATTTCTATGATCATTCTTTGATAGANACATGGGTTTAGAATATCGGAAAAATGTGCACAGATAGATGAAGTCAGAGGCAATACACTTCAGCATACCAAGATAGAAACACTGCATGCTCACCTGCGGGCAAACAGCCAAGTTCTTTTTATAGCAATGTTGCATTATAGTTGACACTTCATCAGTATTTCTGGGCTTCAGCATCACCTGATGAACAGTTACTTGAATGCTGACATGGGTACGAATTTGCAGCAATGTCATCGTTAAATNGCATGTGAGCATTATAATTCTTATTCAACNATGAGATATGCCTGGCATGTATGCGAGCTTTTTATGTTCCTAGTCCACATACGCTACCAATGGAAGTATGGCACAGGAAGTAGTGTGCGGCAAACAGCAACCACATCCTTATCACAACCAGAAGGCTATGAACAACTATGGACGGCTATGAACAACAAAAAGAGCTCAATACTATTTCAGATCTGACATACAAGTANATTAATACATGTACAGANTACAGAGTGAAATTGCATGAAATTGGAAAACTGTGGGTGAAATTTGGAAAGCAACCCATTAATTGCAAATGAAGTGAAGTCAGTTTTATTTTCGAATGTTTTAATTCCCACAGCCCCATTTTTTCAAGTCAACTTAGATATTTTTCCAATTTGTTAAGCATTGTAGCAATTACATCATAATAACGGGATGCAGATGAACAGATCCTCATATTTCAATAACGGTAGTGTCAGTGATTCATAGGACAAGATCTAATGTCTAACAATACATCATAGCCTACAGAGAACATCAATGCCGTGCTATCAACGGACCTAGCCTATTCACCTTGCTCTGTCCCGCTACTGTCCTGAGCCAATCTTCATTGTAAGCTTCCAATTCCGTAGCGTCAGTAACAACTCTATGTGGTTCAAGCATGTTACGAAATACTCCGATATCATCCTGTGACACGGAGCCATACGGCCCTCTCTTGACGTTATACCGATCGGCGGTCAGATTTGATTGAGAACGAGAAAGCCGTGATGAAGATATGCATCGTAAGAATTGACCGCGGAACAACCTATGAAAAAGACAGTAAAATTCATCAATAAACAAATTCAAAGTATCTAGTTCCAGATGAACAACGATATAAATGGTTGTGTATTATATTGAAATGCCTGACAAGACCAGTGGTGCGAAAATAGTACAAGACCGCAACACTTAATTGAGTAATCAAGCACATTGTCTGTACTAGAATGCCTCAATATTTTCATCAGAAAGAATTTTTCACAATGTTTTCAAGTTGGAAGTTCTCGATGGATAGATTTGGATTAATTTTGAAAGGGATGTCATTGAATTTGCTATCACAAGTATTTTGCAAGAAAACAAAAGAGACACATTACATCAAGGTACTTTTAGATATGCCAGAGTAGTTTTTAACCAAGATTTTTCTACTAGTGTTTGAAGTAAATCTTGGCTGTCCTGACTGGAGTGGCAGTGTCAGCCAGGGGTAAACTCAATATTTGAAATGTTTATTGCTCCTACGTTCATCGTCAGCTTATCCTCATCAGTAACTTTTGAATGGAAAACTATATCATTTCAACGTATCATAGAGACTATTATTCGTAGCCCATCATACTCACTTATTTAATTGTATCATTCTTTTCACTGGCATTGCTACAGCACTAGAATGCATTTTCAAGACAATATTGTTACAATCAATCAAGTCATGCTTTGCTGCCTATACCTACATTGAAACATTGTAAGACATTACATTGCATTGCATTGCATAAGACAGAGGGAATAGCTTTAACTCTCAAATCAAATAATAGGCATGGTATTATAATAATTACTATGACAAGACTTTGTAATATTTGAATGTTGTAATATCTGCTATAAGATAATGCTTGTCAAAAAGACATCCAGCTGTTTTAGTGTAGCAACTGGAACGAAATGGTCCAGAATTTATCTTCAAGCTATAGCGACCAACATCCATCAATTATCATTTCAGTCCCATTGACATAATCAGACTCGTCCGATGCCAGATAAAGCGCTAGCTTTGCAATTTCTTCCGCCGAGCTAAACCTTCCGACTGGCGAACGGGCCTGGAACATTTTCATCGAGTCTTCTGGATCCATTTTGCTGTTGGCAGTGATTCTTTCGCGGAGTGAAGGAGTGTCCACGGTACCCGGCATGATGCAGTTACAGCGGATGCCCTTCGAGCAAAAATCGGCCGCGACCGATTTCGTCAACCCTACCACGGCGGCTTTTGTCGTTTGATAAATACAGCGCACTGCTACACCTTTCTTGACAGCCGCCACCGACGACATGTTGATGATATTGCCTTTGCCATGCTCGAGCATTGCTGGTAAGAACGCTTGAATCATCAAAATCATACTTTTGACATTCAGACTCATGGAGAAGTCAAACTGTTCTTCAGTACAGTCGAGCACGGTTCCATGATGGACGAATCCTGCAACATTGAATACAACGTCAACGCGCCCAATCTCTTTTGCGACGGCGTCAATATCTTTCTTGCTCATCACATCCAACTTTCTGACAGAGATTCCTTTGTTCGCTTTGAGCTCCTCCAATTTTTCGGTATTTACATCGGTAGCTATTACCTCAGCACCTTCCTCTGCAAATGCGATAGCCGAGGCACGTCCAATTCCTTGCGCTGCGGCAGTTACAATAACTTTCTTCCCAGACAGTCTCATTTTCTATATTCAATTCCTTACAATTTTTATTGGAATACACCTGATTATTAGAGACATAATTGAAATTGAGGTAGCTTCCAAGCCTTCCGGTTCTATTGCTTGGATAAGAGCTAGAGTCATATAATCAGCTGTCCTATTTATTTTCATCTGATCAATGTACATAGTACTGATAGTGATACACAGGACACAATGCAATGTATTGAACAGATAGGAGGATGTTGAAACGAACAAGTACGGTCTATCATTAAACAAGGCCACTGAGACTTTAACTTCACAGAGTTGTTTTGACTTTATCCCAGTCTCCTCACTCCCATTATTATAGGGTTACCATATTTTTGGAATCCAAATTCCGGACACTCTTTAGCGCCCACTAGCGGATTTCAGAATGTGGTATGAGCACATTGTGGATAATATGACGTCACACCAGCAAAGCTTTGTCTATTGACTAGAGGTGGTAACGATCCGGTTCAGGAGTATGTTGTTCTGTGTTGTAAGTTGTAACCAGGGCCGAAGCCACATTTCAGCCTCCTCCTGCCCAAATTATCACTGATCTTGAGCCCATCATAATCGATGCAACTTCTGGGGCTTACTATATGCATCTGGACGTTAATTGATTTGAATGACTTATGTCAATAATATTGGTTCTTCCATATATTACTATATAATTTTATCCTGTCTACGACCACATGATCAGAGTTAGCGGTAGAGCAGGTGGAGGATGATGACTTCGAAAATGCAAGGAGCGTAATTGTACATCGTTAAGTCATGTCCAAACGGCCTAAACCGACTCTGTGATCATACCGTTATCTTGTAATTGTGATAACAATTAGACTCATTTCTGTAACTGAATGTTATTTTTATTTATTTTCGATCGCAGTTTTGCGAGGGTGGTAGTTGTAGTCCCCAAATTAAAAGCAATATACGTGGTACTAAATCGCGCGCAGAGCGAAGAGAAATTTCATGTAGCGTAAATCTGCCCAAAAATAATATTGTTTATGTTGATTTAGGAAAAATTATGAGCTTACTTCAAAATTCCGGACATTTAGGCATATTTTAGAAATTCCTCCCGGACGCAGTTTTTACAGTGAAATTCCGGACATGTCCGGGAAATTCCGGACGTATGGCAACCCTATGGTAAACCGATGAACACTCGCCTTCCAATAATACCTCGTCCATCAACTTATGATTTCTAATAATATTTACTCAAGTAATCAATCGGCCTTCATCATGACTCTATAAAAATTCACCGAGAATTCAAAGTCAAAATAACCTTGATAAACTTATGGGCGCTCGGATGGCTATACACTGCGTTATTTTTCGAATCCTCAGAAGATCAGCTGATCCAGATTTCAGACCAGTCCCTATAATAAATTAACCAATATCACCGTATCATCATTGATCATATCCAGGACCGTAACTGCCACACCCCCAACCCCCCAATTGGGGGAGGGCGACCTCGAGGGGGGCCCAAAATTATTTCGTGAATTGCCATGAATTATAGAGTATTGTTTTGGAAATTAATGCAATTTTTTGAAATTTTTTTCGCGCTGCCCGCGATTTAATATTGCCAAATATCTTGATTATTGGGTACCCTTACCCCAACAAAAATACACATGATTTATAGTAATGGGCACTTCGGCGTCGGCCATTACTGCGCCACGACGCACCAAGACATATTAAGTAACATGCGACTCCTAGAAGTGTACCAGAACGATCAGCAGCGAGAAGACTTCGGCCGCAAAGGATGCCCTTGTGCTGATCGAAAACTTCGATATATATATATGTATATGTTTAATTTTCCATAGGCGCCTAAATGACTGACGCCGAATGTTCCTGTCCTGGCGATCTGAACCCCACAGGACAAATGCCATCTCATAGGGAAAAATTGTTTGCCAGTAAAGAAATATCAATATTAAATCGTGTGCGTCTTTCAGTTTAGTCCGTTTTGGCGATTTTCATATATCTTTTGACAAAGCAGCAGTGGCGGCTCGTGACAATATCGGGTGGTGGGGCAAGGGCTGCAATCGACTTTTTATCAAGATGACGTCACAATGGCGTTTTCCAACGTAAACAAG
>ATSW01007458.1:0-30298 GCA_000444245.1 Botryllus schlosseri
CTGTTCACCCCATGAAATTGTTAGGTTGTCTATAGAAACGATGCACACCAAATTTGGCTCAATTTCAACCAGCGGAAGCGGAGTTATTGCCGTCAAAAAATTTTGGATTTGAATAAAATAGTATTTACGGCGGGCACAATTATTACAAATAATTAAAGACACCGTAAATACTATTTTATTCACATCTCAAATTTTTCGACGGCAATAACTCCGCTTCCGCTGGTTGAAATTGAGCCAAATTTGGTGTGCAGGCTTCAATTAGGTAACCGAACAATTTTATCAAGTAGCCAGTAGAATTTGAGAAAAAAAAGTCATTTTTGAACACCCCTAATGACCAATGTAGGTTTCAGGGCTTCCACAATGAAAAATATTGCTGATGAATTGTCTCTAGTGTGGTTTGATGCAGCAGCAATATCTTGAATGTGATCGATCACTATTCTCAGGTCACGATAACGAAAATACGTGCAGCGGCGACAAGGAGCAGCTGTCCCATCTCAATTTGATGTTCCTGACGATGTTCTGGACGTGGGCCCTCGCCATTGTCATTATGGTAGTGATGATCATCTATTTCCTCCTGTACAGGTGAAGATTTTTCGGCAATTTTGACTAGGCATTGGTCGCAAATGTTGGTTTTACTGGAGATTTAGGCAGAGGTCGTCAGTAGCGAAGTGCTTTTTTTTTGGAGTGATACCGCTTGCACAGTATTCCAGGCAATTTTTACGATTTGGATTTTGTTAATTAGGAAGTAGTTTTGGATTGGATTATTAGCCTGTAGGCTGTATCAGCCTTTATGAGTTTTCGTTGACAATTTAGACATGGACTTTGCAATGTTGAATGTCGGCTAGTGAAGGAAAAGTACTCCTGTGCTGATTAAGTAGAAATACTCCTGTACTGACCGCCTATGGGTGTTGGCTTTAAGTCATGCGATTCCGACGCGTTGTGATGTCGACACGCATTTATAATTGACGGAGTTGTAATGACTCGTTCGCAATTCTTTAGCGACTCGACCTAACTCGAGTCAATTTGTGTGTTGACTCCATCAAGTCGTACGATTTGAGACTCTGACGGCCAAGACAGGCATTTTAATGTGACTTCGAAACTTAGTCAACTCTCCACATTAATCGTATTTTGTGTATCAGGATTGGTGCTTGAATAATAGGTTCGGAATCTGTTAAGAGTGAGGAAAATTCAGTGATATGAATGTGAGGTATTCGCTATCACCCAAGCTGAGTTGTAAAAAGTGGGTGGAACATGCTTTGGACTCAGACTTGAGTCTTAATACTACGACTTGGACTCGGCCCTCTGCTCCTCAAAACTATAAAAGTAAAATTGACTTGTGACTGGGATCCCTGTGTATCTTGATGACAACCCTGATAAAAATAATTGATACGATTGAACCTGATTGCAGATTCTTCAAAATGAGACGCACGTTAGATCCGTCCTTTCACAAGTCCTGGCGGGACGAAATGATGAGCCTGACCGCTCCGAACAAGCAAAATGGCATGGCCGGCGGTCTCCTGGGGCACGTTGACGATGAAGACGAGCTCTGAGCGATTTTCGTGGACCAAAGAGTTTCAATATACAATTGAATAGTATATTGATGCTGATAGAAACCCAAATATTGTCGGCTGACACTCGTCAGGGGTAATCGTCAGCTACCAGCAGAAAATTGGGAATTAGACCAGATGTCAACATCCCATCTGTTTGCTTCGATTATTCAAATTTTCATGCGTTTGACATCATATTTCGTGATGCGATTATTGATATACGATGTTCTTTCCAATTCTCTACCAGTTGTTGACGATTACCCCTGACGAGTGTATGCCGAAAATATTTGGGTTCATTTCAATGTGAACATACTATGCAATTGTATGTTGAAGTTCTGTGCCTCCGAAAGTCTTTACAAAAGACGGTTTGTCTTGATAACTGTTTTCAAGCTCGGCGTTACGCTTGCAGTGTGTTTGTAGTATAGCCAATCCCGGCGAACATAATTTATCTGCGTAGATCTATAATTTGGATGTAGTAGAGTTCAATATATTTTGCGAATCGTCGTAATTTAAGGTTTAATATTATAAGGTGCGATCAAAAAGTATATTTGCATTGATATGAACCCGAATATCTTCGGCTGACACTCAATGATTGTTCTCAAAATTTGTGACCACTGTAAATTGAAGCGTGTTCTTCGCTGGCAGTACAGGCGTACTTTATTTTCGTTTCAATAATCAACAGTAATAGTCTACTTGCAGAAATCAGATATTTTCAATGTGCAGTCTATTAATTTATTTCAAAAACTTGGATGTTTTGTATTAACTATAGCCTGACTGATATTGTATTTTCAAGCTATCACTTTCACCGATAACCTTGATATATTCAACCGATATTTAAAAGAATATGGCATTTAGATTAAGACGCATTTCTCAAACGTTACCTGACTGATATTGTATTTTCAAGCTATCACTTTCACCGATAACCTTGATATATTCAACCGATATTTAAAAGAATATGGCATTTAGATTAAGACGCATTTCTAAAACGTTACAGCAGTTCTTCGGGCGGCTTTACAGCACTTGCTAGGCTTGGGCATGAAATTAACGAGAGAGTCTCCATCTGGACATCTGTCTGATAAGAAATATGTCTATATTCCTTCTCTGGCTGTCTCGCATTATAGTTCACCGACTTTCTACTACCATGTTGTGACGTCATAATAATTGCAGATTTATATTATCGGTGAATATAATGGGTCTTTTGCACTAGAACTGTTATATTGGTATATTGTTAAACATATAGAGGTACCAAAACGCACTGCGCAGTGAATTGGCAATTTATGAGATGAATTATTGAAATTTGCTATGTCGTGTTTCTCGTCAGTGCACAGTTTTGATGTGGTACATTTTGTGATTTGTTTTTCGCTGGATCTGTTATTATGCAACTTTTGTTCTATGATTGTGTGCTGTGTGATGATATTTTTCCAATCTTAGCAGTAATTTTTAGTTCTTTTATTTAATTGTGGAAATGAAATACCAAGGAAGACTTTTTGAATGATGTGATCGATCACATGAGCGTGCTGAATTCTTCTGTGGCAAAATTAAGGATAGCCTTTATGTAAATCTATTTTCGTTATCATCTGTTACCATAATCCCTATTATATAAACAAGACTTGTTTTAAAATATGTGGCAGTAATTGTATTAATTTGCACCATTGTCTCTTTGCAGAAGATGAAGTTTAAGACATATTTTTCAATTATTTAACGTGTGAAGTGTTGCATGCGTGATATGTGTTGATGTAATAATAACAGAGTGAGTTTCATAGTGTCCTAGCACCATTGTTCCAATACATGAGTTTAAACAAAGGGAGTTCTTTTGTTGTTCTACTGCAGTATCATGGTTATTATGTTAGTAATCAATGCAATCAAAGTCAATTCAATAAAAATGAAAGCATAGCCACTATTGCGAGATCCGTTTGCCAATAAGTGACAGTATGTGCATTGCTCACAAGCAACGCGACAGCCTGGGGATGATGCTACTAAACCAGGAATATATTTATGATGCTGAACACAGATTTCCTGCTCGAGTTGCGCGTTTCAGAATTATATCTGGGTCAGATAATTGAATATATGCAGTGGCCGTGTGGTATTACTCACTGGCAGACTTGTACAATGTACATGTACAAGTTAATGGATTTTTAAAATTTGCAATTAGAACTCACTCTTCAAAAGTCAGAACTCGAACTTAACTCCTTTCAAGTTGGATCCAATTCCAAAGCAATTATTTATTTATTTTATCGGATCGGCTTTTTATCTGAACATCAGTACAGGCTTGTTGCTTTTCACATGAACATCAGTAGTTCAGTACAGGCTTGAAATGGTGTAGTGCTGGGCGTAGTGAGTCGAGTTGTGTAGTGTTAAACGACTTTTTCGAGTAATGAAATTATACGCTCCTCGCCACCGAAAGTTAATTTATCAACGAGAATTATAGTTTCAATAATTATTTCTACTGTGGGAGCCTTGATTGACCGTATCGCAGCACACGAAACAGTACAAAGCTACGAACATTACCGGAAATACCATGTTTCCAAAGTCATGATCATTCCACAACATAGTCACAAAGCGTCATCATGAAATCGGTATGACCGAAAAAATACCTAAGTATCTTGTGATGGAAACAAGCATTATATTCTTTGCGGTGGCATAGAAGATACATATTTGAACTTTGACATACTATATGCTGTTATGACGACATAATGAGTGATACTCGAATTGAAGCATAATATGTGATTCAAAATCGAATCACTCAGGTACTCGATTTTGCCCAGCCTTATAGGCCCCCAGACTACGAACTAGCAATGCCTGCAAGAACATCACACGACAGATCACCAGTATCACGATTCACGCCAAATGACGACGCGTGTTTCTAGTTCTACAAGAACTACCCACATTTCAAAATCTGCAACTAGAACGACTTCCTTTTCGAACAACTCAACTAGAACTAGGAATATTTGACAAAAAACGGTATTCAGCTAACTAGTGCGGAGTTCTGGCCCCCGCTCTCTCCTATCCGTTAATGGTACAAAGCCGCGTCACGCGACTTATCGCTGGTATAAAACACAGCGCATATGGTATATTGACTCAGAGATGAGACTCATGTAGGCTACGCTTTAACGAGACTCATGTCCGCTTTAACTTACTGCTCAAATTACCCGAATTTCTAACCATCCGTACAATATATCTGGAAAGGGCAATGTTGTCTCATATTGAACTGTCAGACAAGAGCTCACTCAGGGGGCGTTCTTATCAGCTACTTCCAGTACACTATACATTGTAAGCTGCTGTTGTCCGTAGACCGCGGACTTGCCGTATACTATCGCAGACGGACCCGACAAACCTCCCACACTAGATTGGTAGTTCGTATAGGCCTAATTCTCCTCACTGGCGTAACTCAAGTAAAAGTAGACTAATGTGTTGAAATGACTCGTACATTTGAGCACGAGTTTACGCCATCGAGTATATAGCCTACATATAGTCAGGGATATCTATTTACGACACGGCTGGGTTTAAATCAGGGGTGGCCAACGTTTACGACCGAAGGGCCACATTCGATTTACGAATCACTCCACGGGACTTATCTCAGTATATTACTACGCATCAAAATCGATAACTACTATGTCACGAAAACTCCGAGCCGCGCAAGGGGCGAGAGTTTTCCAAAGTTAAGGAATGAATTCGCTCAATTATATTGTTACTTGCATATATTGCAGGTCACCTCTGCATACCGCTGGGCTAATTTCTCAATTGATAGGATTATTCGGCTCCTGGTCATGGAAAATAGACATTGGACATCAATATCGAAGATTTCGGCGAACATGCGTGTATAATTTTGTCCAAAGGTGACATCACCGACGATCTTTCCGCAAGTGCAGACGCGAAGTCTCATGTTGCAAGACACGTTCTCTTATAATTGCGAATATACTTGGACTCATTTACGTAGATTGAGCGTATTTTAAATTCCAGGAGGTGGTAAACACTGGAAGCAAGAAACGGAGTGGAGTGCTAAGAAAATTTCAAGTAAAATATATCTGCCATGAAATATTCTACTTTACGGTCACAAACGAAGATCTACGAAAAATCTGGCTGACCCCGGGCCACGTCAATGCGTCGGAACTGAATACTGATATTTTAGTCATCAACAGACCAAATTTCGGAGTCGGGATGATGAAAATTTTGGTTGGCCCCACAAGTTCATAATAAATGACCTGGTAATGTTACTAATTTCGAGAATAACCTCGCGGGCCACGGGTTGGCCGCCCCTGGTTTAAATGGTAGATTACAACAATAAGGCGCCTCCAGCCAACCATCAGTTATCGCAAGTGACCGGAAACAAATTTGCAGATGCATATCCAGCATGTAATAGATTGTGCAATGGTGACTCGTACGTAAAATTCCTAATCTATATTGTCATATAGTCGCTATACTATTACGACTATCACATGTGCGAGTGATGTAATTACTCCGAAAACCACTTAGACCCCACCATAACTGGTCAATTCTGATATTCAAACTAGGTAAAATGAAAAGAAAAAGGAAGTTATATTCATAACTAACTGCTAAAGTAGTTACGAGCGACCTTTCACCTTAGGTGGGTCCTCACACAGCAATTTCGATACGTTTCACTAAAATTACTGAATGAAGAAACTGAGGAATGTCAATAGTCATAAAATTACAAAATCTGTATTTGGCGATTGCACACTGTCCACAAAAGCATGAAATAATGGCAGGAAAATACATCCAACGGTAGCACGCGTGTGAATAAAATGCAAAGACTACATATTGTATCAGCATTACAGTAATATTGCGATCCCAGACGAACATGTGAGTAGTTTGCATTGTTTAATGTTCCAAACGGTGACAAAACCATGGCCTTACAAAAAGGCATACACATTGCACACAGCAGTCCACAATTCACTTTTTTTTCGCGAATTTTTTCGCCAAGGGTCGTTGGTATATTGCTTTCGAGGCATTTAATAACAAGTCTTATCGATGAATGAAAAATGTCGATATAAAATGAAATATATACCACATTTAATTCAGAGTTCGTTCGGAAAAACTAAGCTTTTCAAGAGCAAAGATTGTTTCATTATAAGCTAACGCACTTATGATGAAATGTCGGCAATAGCTTGGGATGAGTGAGGTTGGCGGTCACACGAACAGTATATTTGGTTGGTTGGCAAGCATGATGTATAGTGACTTGGCTTAGAGGATTCCATCTTTTTTGTTTTCCTTGTCATTTCCGTGACACAATACTTCACAACTATTGACTTTTAGTTGAAGCACTCGGTTGTAGATATCAATCTAAAAGAAAGGCGATTAATGTCAAATGTGCTTTGTCAGCGATAGCTGTTGCGTGCGTGAATAGCAGAGGTGGTCAGTTACGAAGTAGCCTACTTCTATTTTTTGGGAGTATTCAGTAGATTCGGTCCGCTTGCACTATTTAGTCCAGTGGTTATGGCTTAAGACCAGTAGTTCTCAACCGGGGATCCAAAATTGTCTACTTTAATAAATTTGCTTTTATGGGTTGGAATTGAGCCAAATTTGATGGATAACCTAACAATTTCATAGGGTTCTGAGTGATTCATGAAATTTTATTAAAATATTTTTTACATTAAATCTAAAAAAATTCTAATCTAATAACTTCGCTTCTACTGGTTGGAATTGAACCAAATTTGTTTTGCAGCGTTTGTTTCGGGACAACTGAACACTTTCACGCGGTCCTGAATGAAATATGCAATTTTTTTAACTCATTAATTCCAAAATTTTATACACTTATAACCCCACTTCTACGGGTTTGAATTGAGCCGAATTCGAATTGCAGCATTTTTTCATGCAGCCTAACAATTTCATAAGCTCTGAGCGAAATTTGAAAAAAAATAGTATTAAATAAAATTCCTCCACTTTAAAAACCATATACCGCCAGTCCGGCATGTGTAAATTTCTACCTAACCAACGATGTGGTAAATATGAGGCTCATCACCCCGCATTGCAAGCGCCGTCTCTTCGTTTGTATCATCAGGAACAAGTTCATCATTGTTGAATCCTGTGGAATCGTACGCTGGATTTGTCAAGCCCGGAAAGTCTTCATCTCCCGGCTCTTCATAGCCGGACCTCTCCTAAAACACAGGGCGCACATGGTGGACATTGGCAGCAAAGATGAGTGCGGATGTGAATTAAATTAATTTACTAAATTACAAGTGTAAGTAGTAATTTCCAACATAGGCGCCGACTTTTATTTTTTTACGAGGTGGCGAAGTCTTGTGACGTCATAATTGTTCCCTATCGATGACGTCATCGTCGAACGAAAACGCACTTTACTGCATGCCGCTGGTGTACGTGCAGAGTTAAACCATTCGCGTGACGTTTTAATATCGGCCCCGCACTCATTAATATCAAACCATGCAGTCGAGTTATTAAATGGAATCTTTAAAACGGTACGATCATTTGAAGTGTAACTGAGGCCTGCGCTACCAGGCCGTCCGACGGAATCTGCAGTTGCATCAATGTTATTCACGCGCAATGCCCAATGTGACTAACGAAATACACTACGCCTTGCAAGTAACACACGACAACTTTCGAATACTTCAAGCAGACAATAATGATGATTACAAACGCGAAATCGCGCACCCAATCAGTAATTGTCTCTTGCGGTTTCTTGCTTGCGTTGACGGACTCGCATCGCGGCAATTGTTTGATGATTAAAATATTGATGCATTTCTCGATTTAAGTTCGCGAAGCATTTCGTACATCGGTCAATTCGTTAATTTAATCTGCATGTCGACGGCCGCCAACGCATACTAATTGAATCACGTGTTGACAGCCGCACAAATTTCGTTCTATGGCCGCGGGTTCGCCACCTTTGGGCTAGAATTAATTTCACTTTCGGACGCATGCCGCGATCATACCAATAGAAATCCACTGTCTATCTAATCATTCTAATGCCTAATAGTTTAATATTCGATATTGTTGTTCTCGATACGAGTACATCCAGCAATCAAGTTTATCGGAACGTAGAAGGTTCCCTGTTCAAACGAATCGAATAAAATCAGAATTTGTGCTACCCATAATCTTGTGATGCATCACGTTAATAATGAAAGGAAGACTGAAAAATGACTTTGTGCGACAATTTCGGAGTACGAATGTATCAAGTAGATAACAAGAAATATGGATGATGGCAAATGAGAAAGCGTATAATCTAATCAGTATCGCCACGAATCGGTTTTGAGTGTGACACCGTATTGAGTAGCTTTCGTCGCGACAATTGTTTTCTCATTATATCCGTGTTTAAGCTGTATTGCTGCATTTCCCGATTAATGTCACTGGCAAAACCTTGTTAGAGAAACGATTCTGCGCAGAAATGAATTCCAATTTGCAGGCACACACCAACACACCCTCCAATTTCGCGCTCCGATTACCTATCACGAAGCTAGCTAGCTCATGAATGGTTTTGTTAACGAATATGGGAGCACATAATTTAGATTTCAGAAAAGCAGAACGTATATTTGGGCGCCTGGTCGGCAGAGGAGATCTAGGATGGTGTTTCTCAGCACAAGCTAGGCGCGTAGCCAGTCGAAAAATTAGGGCGATTTGGATTTTTTTTCAAATTTACCAATATAGCATCAATTCAATTAGGGTCAAGTACATGTGTAAATGGCGATCATATAATCTCTTCGAATCAACGATTTTAGGCGTATGATAAGCTTGCCAAAGAGTCCTGGAGTGCTGTCAATTAGCGAGTCACTGATCTCTGGTGAACAATTAAATACGCGCGCAAATCAAAATGTCCGAACTTGATTGCACCGATTGCAAACCTTTGTCGTATTTCAGAACTCAAGACATGATACACATCTTCTGGTCGTTACGTTCAAGTATTAGCGGGATTCAATTTCGCACGTTAAAGTCTGTTTGCAGCGATTTGATGTCATTCAGTTTCGCGGTGTGGCCTTTCAATCAATATGACATAAAACGATCACTAATTGGCGTAAACTCGACCGCATTGTCTCGAAACGAGCGAGAGATAGGAGCCAAAGCATGCTAAGGCCGAGACGCGATAGTTAGGCCATAGGCCAGCAATGATATCTTTCACTCCAGGCCTATTGCAGATGCTATTGTGTAGGCTAGCGATGATATCGTGCACACCAGGCCGAAGCCACCAATGCAGATTCGAGTGCGCAGCTAAGCGACGATATAGTGTGAACTGGGCCTATTGCAGATGCGATTTTTGACGCCTGCGGAACCAGGCTTGATCGAGACGCGATAAATCATGCTAGCGACGACTGCCACGCGCACGGGAATGAATGACCTAATTTCGCGACCATCTCAACGGGAGATCATCACAGATTCTTCTCGCTAATTGACAACACGGTTCTCGCAAATCCGCCGCGCGGAACACTCATTACACAATTATTGAATTAGTTAGAATGATCATTTAAAAATGACGGGGTTTCGCGTTTCAAATAGAGAAGTTCGAACCCCAAAACCCCCGTGGCTACGCGCCTGGAACACACGCGTATCGAAATCGAAGACGTCTCTAACGAGGTCGCATCGATTCGCCTTATTACTAATTACTGGTCACAAATCACTTGGGCGTTTGAGTATTTTATACGAGATGGCCGCCACCTCGTAACCTCGTAAGTCGGCGCCTATGATTTCCAAGACATGTCAAAACTTCATGAAGTGGCAGTAGAATATCGAAGATTTTACTTCAGTTAAGTTTATTATTAACAATTTTATCAGATCAATACGCGGTAAAATGAAGGTGTTGAAACGACTTGGAGTAGTCTTTGAAATCAGTCCCTCACCTGAGCCTAGGCGATGTAAAGAAGAGACATGCACACTGCACACTAGATGAGAAGTAATATAAAATTTACATAAAAGGACAAACGACAAAAAGAGGTGGCACGTGACGGAAGGCGAGGTTGACATGTCAGACCCTGGCCCGGTATTCTCCGGCAGTGACTGAAGTGCTGAAGTAAATAGTTTCAAAAACCAGAATTGATCGAGGACTTTGATACTTTTGTCGGTTATCGGGCATCTACTTCAAAAATTGTAAGATGTATCTGACGCAAAATCAGGGTTACCGTATTTTGAGAACCAAAAAAGAGGACAATTTTCAAAAATTCTGAAAATTTTTCTACAAATGGTAGACTGAGTTGACTAAAAAAAATGGTCATCATTTTGTCACAACTCCCGAATTACCTACACTTCTGTGGTGATGAGTAAAAAAGAGGTCATCTTTCCGACTTGCCCACCGAATGATCCACTTTTAGCGTATATTAGCCGTGTTGACAAAAAAATTAATAAATAGGTCATCTTTCCCATTTCTGCTCCCGAAATACCCGTCACACCGTATTTTGTCTTGACAATCTGGCGTTCGCTGCGTCTGAGTCCAGTTTTTGATCGCATTTCAACACTTTTTCGAGAAAAAGAGGACGAATTCCCAAAAAAGAGGACATTTAGGACGCCTCCCAGGATATTTTCAATTTATTGAAAAAAGAGGACAAATCCTCCTAAAAGACAACATATTGTAACCCTACGCAAAATGACCATGAGACTACAAATATGTGGAATAGTGGAAAATGTATTGGGTTACTGTAATTATGGGGCTACTCTGCGCGGTTATTAAGAGAATTTAACCCAAAAAATGGATGCTAAGTTATCCCAAAACTACTAACTACTATCTAAAATCCAAATTGCATGAAGTACATAGAGAAAAGGGTAAATACACAGCCACTAGCGTATGTAGTGCGGGTAGTCAAAACCAGTACTTTGTTATTGATTCAAGATATACGCTTGGAAAGTCGTGACTCATCGTAGAGAATTGTTTCGAAATTTGCACCCTGATTTGGTTATATCAAGTTTGGTGTATACAACAAATATAGTTACTATTTTACTGTCGGAAATTTGTGAGGAAAAGAAGGTTATCATTAAAACAGATTGCATATATCCTCAGAAGACAAATTTCAAATCTGACAAGATTGGATAATCCTTAAGCATCATTCCAAACGGACAATTGGTTAAAAACACTGCAATGATTCACAACCAGAATGTCTATTTCGAACGCAACAGAGATATGCTCTTTTCGATTCATTTTGCGAGAATAATAATGTCCCCCAATGTCTCACTGCAACATTGGAAGATCAAAGCATATTCAAAAGTGGCACGAAAATGATGTTTTGGCATTTTTGTTATTTCATATTTACGTTAATATTGAAAAAAAATTCTTATCACTTCCGAGGTTTTAATTACCCGAAAAAGAGAAAATCCGCCTGTACGCCGTTTTTTCCACCAATAAAACACGACTCCTCCAACGACGATCGCCAACAGCAGAAGCAAGACAAGTACAATAACCACTGCGTTGCTTCCCCCTTTTTTAGCCTGAAAATATACGTACATATTCATTGCATGCATTTTCTTGATCAACGTAAAATGACAAACAACACTGCAAATGACCGCAACATTCGAAAATACATTCAGTTACCATGATGCAGGGACTATCGTAAAAAAGTCATGCAAACTCAACATAAAACTATCTTGTACTTTTCAAAATAGAGAGTGTAAAATGCAGGTAAAAGTAGACGTATTTTTAAGACAGTAATTGCACGAGTAGCACAAGTAGGCAAAGCTGAAAAATCTTTTTCCAGATTTCATTTTTTACAGTATACGACATTTCATAAGATTCAAGTTGTACGTCATAAAATCTGCACGCATTGAACGCACAAAACATATAACTGCTGGATCGCGCGCTAAACAGGGTTGTAACCAAATCACAAGGTTCCGAGTCACAAATCAATCATACTTTTTTAGTTTTGACTCGAGTCAAGTCGAGTCATTTTCAATTCACTACCGAGTCCGAGTCAGTGTTTGCTGTTCATTATCGAGTTCCAAGTCAGGTTCGACCCACTTCTGTGAGACTCTCGGGTGATAGTGAAGGCCTCGGATACATAACACACTCATTTTGTCACTCTAGACATGTTTATTCAAATTGATTAAATACAGTTTCTAGACCTATTTTTCAATTACCGGTCCTGATACGAGATTTGAACAGAGGTGGTCAAAGTAGTAAAGAAAGCTACTCAAGTAGAAGTAGAAGTAGCGACGAAAAAATCTACTCAAGTATGAGTAGAAGTACTTCCTTCATAAGCCACCTAAAACTACTTGAAGTAGAAGTAGAATTGACTGACTTTAAATCTACTCAAGTAAGTAAGTAGTTTTGAAAACACTGTTAATAGAGCCATTACTACACTTGCTTTTATGCTTCAACATGTATCTTCTGCAGACAAAAGACCCAATTAGAACCCAAAGTATGATACTCCGAATATCATACTAGGAATTGAAAGTGAAATACAAATACCACTTCTAAAAAGCGGAAAATATATTTCATGTCTTTTGTCCATAAAGCTTCAAAGGTGATCTGCTAAAACGTTCCAAAAAGCCGGATTTTCCAGATTAGCAGGACACGTTATGGGCTGCTAGATAACGATAGGATATGTAATTGCTAGATTGCGAAACGGTAGTTTCGAACATTATGGTGGGCCATGTTTACTGTGATGAAATATTTGATATGGGCGACGATGCGGTGTGAGCGGAACCATAAGCAATCCGGTACCTAAATTATATTCACTGATACTTTCGTGAAAATATATTTGTCACTCAGCCCCAATATTCCTCAGGCTATCTTTCATATTGGGGGATTAAACTACTTCTACTTGAGAAACTGAAAATATCGAATAGTAAGTAAGTAGATCACAAAATATTACGAAGTAGAAGTAGAGAAAATCAGATCTACTTGAGTAAGTACCAGAAATAGAGGAAAACTACCTGAGTACTTCCAAAAAGTAGAAGTACTTCGTTACTGACCACCTCTGGATTTGAATAAGTCATTTAAAATGTATCGAGTCAATAGAAGTCCAGTCAATACACAAATTGATTCGAGTCATTACAGCCCTGGGCTTGACCAGGTGGTGAATTGAAAATGACTCGACTTGACTCGAGAAATTAACTAGTGACTCTGTACCTTGTGACTTGATTACAAACTCTGCCTCTGGGAATACCATTTTTTTCACACAGGATCATCCCGCATCATTGGCAATTTGCGAAACATAATGTTACTTACCACTGAGGTGTCGTTGTGAGAACGATTGCCTTGATACGGAATACTGGCCGTTGCTGTTTGAGAAAATGTATTTGCTACAGTCCCGGTTGCGTCCTTATCAATCGGACCGCCCGGTTCGATCGTGGTCATTTGCTTTGTGGGCGATTTACTTTCCGCAGGAATACTCTTAGCTGAAATGAAAAGAACCAGTCTAGTGTTTCAGCAGACTTTTGTGCCTCGCAAAATATACGAGAGCTTTTTTGAGGTGAAGAACTTCAACATGCAATTGAATAGTATATTCATATTGAAATGAACGTGAATGTTTTCGGCTGACACTCGTCAGGGGTGTTCGTCAGCAACTACTGGAGCAGTGGTTCTCAACCTCTTTGTCTTCAAGAATCCCGTTTGGACCGTCACATACCCCCGACACACACAAGCTTTAGTTCTAATTTAGCTCCATTATCGTACGGCCGTCATCCGTCATGTGCAAATATCAACTGTATTCTAGTGATTAACAGCAACAAAATATATTTTCTTGAAAATGACATTGTACTATTTATGTAGAAATCGCGTAGAATTTTTTTACTTCAAATAAAATTCTGCAGCTGCGTTTCTTGAAATACGTGGCGTTTCTTGAAAATTCGTGCCTTCGATTTAGTATGAACAGATGCCGAAAACCCATTATCACACAGATAGGCGGTGGCGAATGTGATATTAACGGGTGACGTTTCAACAGACACCTTTCGGTATGATCGCAACATATATGGCACCAAAATTGAGGAACATATTTTTTAATAAACATATAAAGAACAATTCTATCTAGCACCCCATCTTGAAGTGAGGCAATAACATGAGTTATCACTAGGGCGATTTTTTTTTATATGTAGATTTCGCACTGTTGATGAACTTATCATTTGACATTTTACAGCTTGTAGCCTACTTTATAGGCCTACCGTTGTAGACGGCCCATTGTCTACTCATTGTGAATCATAAACATTCAAATGAAACAATTAGGTTGACATGGTGTTATGATCAACGTACCGCAATATCCTAACTGAAGCAAGACTGCGTGGGCATTGCATGGCTCTTATATCAAGAAGCGCCTGATGAAAAATTGTGATGTAGACACCGTTGTCAGAATGAAGCAACACGGTTTGTCACCAGCAGTGTACGCACAACTTCAGTGTTGTCAGCCAACAACTGCCGCTGTTGAATGTTCCTTTTTCATTCTTGGCAAGCTACTTAGTAAGAACAGACACATTCTGCCCGAGAATGTAGGAAAGTATCTATCTACAACAAATTTTAATTATTTCTACCATAATACGTAATGTAACTACTGGAATTCTTCATAGGGCCAGATTTCGTTAAAATCAAGTTTTTACACGTAAAAATTCGTCAGTTTTCGGGTCAAAAAAGTTTTTTCAAGTCAAACTACTTCGTAAGGACAGACAATTCCAACCGGAAATGAAGATGAGTAGTACAATTCTAACATTATGCGGGAAAACACCTAACTTGCATACGTTAGGTCAAAATTTCGCCAAAAGGTTAAAAAATGTCAAAATTTTGATTTTTGAGGTCAAAATCTTCCGTTTTTTTATCACAGTAGGATATATCAGCTCAAACGGCCATGCTGTTGATGTTGATCATAGCAGTAATGCAGTAAAGTTTTCGCAGACCCCCGGTTGACAACCACTGTACTGGTGAATTTGAAAAAAGTAGCAGCAGCATTCACAAATATCACCAACAGCAAGACCATCGGAGACAATTTCAGGATTTCTAAAAATGTCACTGTTACCGAGATCTTTGAACTGGCGATAATTTTTGACACAATTAAACTAACCTGTAGTCGTCTTGGTAGTTGGACTCAAATTGCTCTTTGTAGTTGAGCCAGTTGACGAAGTCAATGCTGAAGTTGAAATTGTCGGTATGAGCCGCACCATTCCAGGTATGAATGATTCGACGATATGAACAACACCGTTGGTGCCGATAATATCTGATTTTTTGACCCGCACGCTATTGATATAAACCTCGCCGTTGATATTTTGGACCGGATGAAATAACTTTGTGTTGAGACTGATAGACGTCAGACTTTGCAGGTCCTTGTAGTAGAGCGCTTTCCCTGAAGTATATATATTACAGTATGTATACAGAGCTTCACTATACAATCGAATATTATATTCATACAGAAATAAACCCGGATATTTTCAGCGGCTAGTAGAGAATTGGAAAGAACGTTGTATATCAACAATTGTATCACCAAATATGACATCACCGGGATAAAAATTAAACTAATTCGAATAATTTGTTCACGTCAACTGTTTGAATTTTCATTTACACCTATTTTTACCTAAAAACTGAATACTGTTTGAAGAAACAGACTAAAATCCAGACTCGGTCAACTTGAATAGATAGCGAAATGCCGGTAATCTTATTTTATTCTAATTTGTGAAATTTAATTGTAATCGAATTTCTGATTTTCCTGAAAATGCTACGAGAGAGCTTTATAGTGTGGAACGAGCCAAGCTTGATGTACAGACATTTGCTATTCTCGCGCTTACGTGGATGTAATTCGGTTTGATACAGGGTTGTAACCAAGTCACAAGGCACCGAGTCACAAGTCAATCTCAGTTTTATAGTTTTGACTCGAGTCAAGTCGAGTCATTTTCAATTCACCACCGAGTCAAGTCCGAGTCCAAGTCAGGGAAAATCGGCTCGAGTCCGAGTCACGATATTATGCCTCGAGCCGAGTCCAAGTCATTGTGTTGACTGCTCAGATTCCTGTCAATGACTTGTCAAACCCACCCTTTATAACTCTGTTTGATGATATCGAATGGTTCGCATTTATAATGTACTAATTTTCCTCACTTTTAATAGTTCGTGGTCGCCATTTTCAAGTACCAGTACCGATAGTCGAGATCCCAATTGCGTGGTAACTTAACTATTCTTCGAAATTACAATGAATTGTCGGTCTTCGAAGTCTGAGTCTCGAGTCATATGACTTGGTTCGAGTCATGCGCAATGACTCGAGTCCAAGTCGAGTCAATACAGAAATTGACTCAAGTCGAGTCGAGTCATTTCTGAATTTTGCGAAAATGACTCGAGTCAAGTCGAGTCATCAGAAAATCGTGACTCGAGTCGGACTCGAGTCGAGTCATGACTCGAGTCATTACAACCCTGGTTTGATATGCAGACATTTGCTGTGAAAATGAGCTCTAATTTGATAGGAACTGAAAATTGACTTTTATTGTATTTCTTTCCAGCTTTTGCGAATGCACTTAATCTAATTCTAATATTATTTTACCAAAAAACTGTTCAGGTATAATTCTTATTTTAAGGTGATTTGTAAAAGCTGAAAATTTTCCAACTGTTTTTTTTCTCTGTTTACAAGATAACATGAAGCACAAGCCGGCTGTTATCTAAACTACAGATGAGTCAAATGCAAACCTTTAATGATGTGTCTCTTGATAGCGTATGTTGGCCGTGATCTCGAGGAAATGCGGGCGGGTACAAAAATAGTATAATTGAATTTGGTAGACCTCATCCGCCTCCTGTATCCAGCGGGTAAACGCTTCAGCTGTTAATCATAACAGGATTGAAATATCATTTCGTCATCTCAAAACACCGCAATGAAAAAATAGGAAGGTGACGAAAAGACTTGGAGTAGTCTTTGAAATCGGACACACACCTGGGCCTAGGCAACGTATAAAGGAGGCTGTTCTAAAACAACTTTTTGTTTCGGGATTTCAGCCATTCACTGATTAAATGGTCAGGTTACCCTAAAAAACGCTGCGCACCAAATTTGGTCCAATTCTAATAAGTAGAAACCGCCGCAGAGCCAATTCAAATTTTTAATTTATTAGGGAAAATTGAATGAAAAAAATTCAAATTTTACTGTCAACCCCATGAAATTGTTGAGTTGTCTTCAAAGACGATGCAAAACAATTTTGACTCAATTCCAACTAGTAGAAGCGGAGCTATTTGAGTTTTTCGTTGATAAGTCTCAGATCATCCTTGTTTGGTGAAGACAACTCAACAATTTCATGGGGTTGACAAAAATTTTTTTTTTCAAATTTTCCCTAATAAATTAAAAATTCTATTAGGCTCTGCGGCGGCTTATACTTATTAGAATTGAACCAAATTTGGTGTGCAGCGTTTTTTAGGGTAACCTGACAATTTAATGAGTGAATGGCGGGAATCCGAAAAAAAGTTATTTTTGAACATCCCTAATAATGCACATGCTCACTGAATGGAAAGAAATATCTTGAATACATCGTAACAGCGAATTGCAAACTTAAAGTATGTACATTTCGTATGAAAATTATGCTCCAATAGTTCTAAAGAATATAAAAGTTTATTAGGGTGGATTAATATTGATATTTAGTGGTCTCATTTCCTTCCAAATCAGAAAAACATCAAAAGAACAAAACCAAAATGATAATAAATGGAGGAGATAATTGGCCACCAATGTACTAGAAGATCAATATCTATCATTCGATGGAAAATGCAAACCTGTTCAAAAAAATCCCTCATTTCGACAGATTCTTGAATAATTGACAACACAGAACCGTGACACACAATACCATCGCCTGAAACACAGTAAAACATCTCAAATTCGGCACACAGCTCATTGCAAACCATCAATTTACCGATTGATCCCGCATTACACTGGCAAGTGGTTTTAGGCAAAGCCCCCGGTACAGATGGCGGTACGTCAGTGCAAGTAGCTTTTCTGGAGCAGCCCCCGTTATTCGTGTTGCAGGTCCTGGCTTCCCTTTTGGAGCATTGGTTCACCCCATCACCCTCGTAGCCAGGTTTGCAGACGCATTTAGCAGGATTGCCATGGGAATTGACGACGCAGGTAGCCTGCGCGTGGCACGTGCTTGTTAGGGATGTACACGGGTCGTACGGTCGACAGAAATTTCCATCACCTGGGAATGACATGAATGAAATTATACATAAAATTATCTTTGTATTAATGTAAATATTATATTCACAGTGAAATATACCTAAAGATTTTCGGCTGACACTCGTCAGGGGTAATCGTCAGCAACTATAGAGAATCAAAAAGAACATTGTATATCAGCGGTTCTTACTGCGGACCCTTTGGAATATTTTGAAAAACCAATATTCCTCCTTTTTTTCAACCTTAATTTTTAGAGGACGGTTCACACAGTAACTGGAAGAATGATAAAGTGATATATGAAAAAACTTTTTTATTTTAACGAAATGTGGACCTATGACGAATTCCATAGCTACATAACGCATTACGGTAGAACTAATTGAAATTTGTTGTAGTAAAACGAAAGATACTTTCCTACATTCTCGGGTAGAAAGTGTCTGTTCTTGCTAAGAATGGAGAAAAAACGTTCAACAGCAGCAGTCGTTGGCTGGCAACACTCAACTTGTGCATACACTGCTGTTGACAAACCGTGTTGCTTCATTCTGACAATGTCGTCTACATCACAATGTTTCATCATACGCTTCTTCATATTAAAACCAATGCCCACGCAGTCTTGTTGCAGTTAGGATATTGCGGTACGTTGACCATAACACCGTGTCAACCTATTTGTTTCATTTGACCGTTTATGATTCACAATGAGCAGACTATGGCTCGTCTACAACGGTAGGCCCATAAAGTAGGCTACAAGATGTACAATGTCAAATGATAAGTTCGCCGACCGTGCGAACATCTACGATAGAAAAATTGAACAAAAATTTTGACTTTGTAAACGATTTTGACGATTTTTTGACCTAACGCTACAATTTTGACAAAATTTTGACTTATTTTTCAATGTAAAAAAAATCGCCCTCATCATATATCAAATATCAGATATATGATATTCCATTTATTGTATGGCTGTATTTGGCCCTGTCTGTTCAAAACATGACAAATGAGAAAAATATGTGTTGTACCCGAGAAATCACCTTTAACACATGGAAACGGCCACTCACCATGTCAAATTCGACTTACCCACGAAATTCTGTCTGCATTTGCATTGCACCTGTTCCCGATTGATTTCGCAAGTCGCATACTCCGAACACCCGCCGTTGTTGACTCTGCACATTTCCATGAAATTACAGTACGTGACGCCGTCTCCTCTGTAGCCAGGCTTGCAGTGACAAGTACCGGAATTGAGACAGTAGCCGTTACTGTGACATTTCGGGCTGCACACGTTTGACGCGTTTCTCGACTGGAACAAAAATAACGTCAAAATTACTTCAATAGATTTTGTGCTTTTGGTCAAGGTCGTAACCAAGTCACAAGTCAATCTCACTTTTAAAGTTTTGACTCGATTCAAGTCGAGTCATCTTCAATTCATCACCGATACAAGTCCGAGTCCAAGTCATTGTGTTGACTGTTCAGTTTCAGGCATAAAGTTAAATCCACTTTTTACAACTCTGCTCGAGTGATATCGAATAATATACTCATTTTCCTCACTTTTAACAGTTTCAGGTCGCATTTTTAAGTACCAGTACTAATAGACTAAATACCAATGGTTTGGTAACTTTACCGTTCTTCAAAATTACAATGAAATGTCGGTCTTGGCCGTCCAAGTCTCGAGTCATATGACTTAGTCCGAGTCAGGAGTACGAGTCAATGACTCGAGTACAAGTCGAGTCAATACACAGATAGACTAAAGTCGGATCGAGTCATTTTTGGAATTTTGAGAAAATGGCTCAAGTCACAATTTTTGGTGACTCGACTTGACTAGAGACATTTTCTCAAAATTCAGAAAATGACTCGATCAGACTTTAGTCAATATGTGTATTGACTCGACTAGTACTCGAGTCATGACTGGAGCCATTACAACCCTGCTTTTGGTTAGTTTATGTGTGGATACCAAATCTCGTAATATCAGTAAGAGATCAAAGTATTATCATTCACCTGAGCACACTGCGGTCCGGTATAGGTGGGGTCACAAAAGCACGCGCCATCGCCGGTAACACCTTCATTGCAATGTCCGTGTGTGGTGCACTGGCACAACAGACAATTTCTACCATATCTGTAAAGTCAAGAACCCTGTGAGTTACAAATCTACTGAAAATTGTGATATTGGAATCAACGATCAGGAAATTACATACTCCAGATTTATGGACGAAGTTCCTTTACAGTTTTAAATTTCTTTCCTGATATTTACTGCTACAAAATGTCTGTCTGATATGTCTCCGTTCAGTTCATATTTTTCATCCTCGTTTGCTTTCTGTGTTATGATTACTGGATAATTACAGTCACATGTCACGGCGTGTAGCATTGTTTCGTCATAGTTTGCCAAATCTGTTTTCATTTGAATTACTGTTTGTTTGCCTGTCACTTAGGGTCACTTTATTCACTTTCTACAGGTTGCAAAAGATAATGAAGTAACATTCATTAATACGGGACATTTTGAAATTTGACCACTGATATTGATGGGTTGACTAACCACAGAGGTGGTCAAAGTAATCAAGAAAGCTACTCAAGTAGAAGTAGAAGAAGCGATGAAAAAATCTACTCAAGTACGAGTAGAAGTACTTCTTCCATATGCAACCTAAAACTACTTGAAGCATAAGTAGAATTTACTGACTTTAAATCTACTCAAGTAAGTAAGTAGTTGTGAAAAAGATCGCGATTCGTTCACATGGATTGTCAAAAGCTGCATATTGAGCTATGCGAAAGGTGCAGAGCTTGATTCATATTGATGCATGCCAGGAGGTATCCAATTTTCGACAGCATAAGCATTTGTAGGCATCATGGAATGAAAATGATAGTATTGATATGGAAATGCGATACTAATCCTCTGTTTACTCGAACAGCCCGTTTTAGAAAATGTCATGATATAGATATGGCGCCCTCCCCCATATTATAAGGCCCGTAGTTTAGTAGAAGAGCAATACAGAAAAGTTGTATCGGATACGGTGTAAACACTTTACACGATTAGTAAACGTTGATAAAAAAATATGCTAGATCATAAAAATGCCATATTGTGTAGCTTCATTTCCGGAAATTAAAGGCATTACTATACACTTGCTTCTATCCTTCAACATCTATGTTCTCCAGACAAAAGAACTGATACTAATTAGAACTCAAAGTATGATACTGGGAATTGAAAGTGAAATATAAATACTTCTTCTAAAAGCGGAAAATGTATTTCATGTCTTTAGTCCAGAAAGTTTCAAAGGTGGTACCGGTATGCTAAAACAGGTCTAAAGCTAAAAAAGTCAGAGTCCACTTTTCCAGAATAGGACATGCCATGGACTGCTACATTACGATATGATAAGTAAATGCTAGATTGCGAAACATCAGTATCACACATGATGGGCCATATATACTGTGATGAACTATTTCATATGGGCGACCATGCGGTGGGCCCGGAACCACGCAACCCGCCACCTAAATTATATTCACCGGTACTTTAGTGAAACCATACTAGTCACTCCGTATCCACTGCGCGCGAAGCACGACTAAAATTCTGGGCTTTACTAAACTTTTATGAAAATTAAATGTTGATACTCCGTAAAAACAGCCCCGAAATTCCTCAGGCTATTTTCCTGATTGGAAGATTGAACTACTTCTACTTGACAAACTGAAAATAGCGAAAAGTAAGTAAGTAGATCACAACATATTGCGAAGTATATTATGAAGTAGAAGAAGAAGTAGCAAAAATCAGATCTACTTGAGTAAGTACCAAAAGTAGAGGAAAACTACTTGAGTACTTCGAAAAAGTAGAAGTACTTCGTTACTGACCACCTCTGCTAACCAAAGGTAATTTTTTCGACCCAAAAGTCATGTCCGACGTATAATCAGTTGGATTTGACCTTTTCTTAGTCAACCTCGCCGTCGAAATCCAGATTTCACGTCTATTATGGGATATTTTAGTTGTCTCTGTACGATCGCCTGACTCTCAAAGTTACAGAGGACGAATGGCGAAAAAAGAGGACATTTGGGCGTCGTCTGAGGACATTTTTCATTTCTTGAAAAAGGAGGACACATGGTAACCCTGCTGGCAATGTGCAATTAACTCTTGACCAAAGGCCACACAAAAAGGCTTCGGGTTAGTTGATTATACTGCAATGAATGTAGTCGAGAAGGCAACAATCAAGTTTACTACAGCTAGTCCTCTATTGGAATAAAAGTGTTTGAAGAGCACACTTTTTTGGGGTAATCGAATAAATGAATATGCACTCAATCAATATCGAACCTGCCAGTCTCACAACGTTCACATGCAACTCCCGTGAAGCCAACCTTGCATTGACATATCCCAGTTCCATTGACACCATCACTGCATTTTCCATTCCCACTACAAGGCGAATTTGCTCCTCCTGCGCACAGAAAAGGGTTACCAAAAAAGCTGTTTTCATCACGATAACATAATGGGGGAGCGCCCGGCTTCTTGAGCGGTACGTCGTAGACTCAATCCCCAGCTCAGTCAGACCAAAGACCTGATTAATAACACTGGTATCCATGACGTCCTCACTTGGTGCTCAGCATTACCGGGCTAGCATGGAGGAGTGGTGCAAGACTTAAAAAGCCCAAAAAGGCTATATCTACACCTTCCTTGTCCAGTGGCATATGCACATCATGCGCTTACGGCAGGGGTCGCCAGCTCAAAACGGGTCGCGGGTCACTTTTCAAAATTCGTAGCGGCCGCGGGCCGCATGAATTCAATATCGATATAAAATAGGCAACCACGTTTTAAAAACTTCACGTCAGTACAACGCTGAGCTACCTGACATATAGGCGATGGGCATAGTGACCACAAAAGCTGTAATATTTTATTAAAGGAATACAAATACAACAAAAATCGTTGTCATCAATCTCATTTTATTTTGAACTCTAAGCAGTGCACGATACATGGAAACGCTTTTCAGCGAATAAGGAATCGATATTGGGGCTAGGGAGATACGTTAAAAGCTGAAAGACCGTCCCACGTAAAGCTTGATCTTGTGGGCGGAAGCCCTAAAATCCAGTGGTTCTCAAACCTTCTTAGACACGCCCCCCTTTATGATACTGAAAAATGTCGCACCCCTTTATCGTCATATCACAAAATGCAACCAGAATGCTAGCAATCCCAACGAATAGTTTGATGGCAGATTTTCAGTTGTCTGCAGCACCGCGCCTAGAGTTTGAGAACCACTGCCCTAAGCCGTTTTCTAAGTGTCTCGTAAGGCATGGCAATCTGTTAATTCATATCAGTTCATTCTCCCTCGATGGAATGCTGTTGCCATCGCCAAAGCCGTTTCAGCCAGTGACGAATAGTGATGTTGAACACGGGAGTGTAGCGTGCCGAGATAGTGTAGTGGTATCATCCACCGGTACAACACCAATGGATTGTGGGTTTGGGTCCGACCGAGGTCGACTCCAGAATTCGTACCTAAGTGTTGGGGGTTTATCTAGGCTCCTCCTCGCCATATCATCCGCGTAAGCGGTGTCTTATAAAAAGCCTAGAAGTGGGCCGTGCTACAAGTCGGCAGTTACGGAAACAAAAATAACGAATATCGGCCTGGTGAAAATGACCATTGTGATCGACAAACACCATGAATACCCCTAAAACAACAACGACAGGAGAGTAGCTTATTTTGAAACAACAATATGTTGAAACTGTAGTCGCAATTCCAACATTTCTAAATGGTATTCTTATCTTTCTACGACAATCTCCAGTCAAGTCGCGGGCCGAAAAATATGACCCCGCGTGTTGGTGACCGCTGGCTTACGGTATGCATATGCACACTTCGTGTATATGTATATCATGAGTCGGTGTGTATGCCGCAAAAAGAAGTCATAAAACGTGATATTCCTATTGCTATTCTTACCTGGACAAGGCTGGCACCACGGTCCGTAGTAGTGCGGACAGCATTGATGCACTTTTTTGTAACTGGTACAAGTTATTGAGCAGCCCGGAACATTCACTTGAGGTCCCGACCCAGTGCTTGGGATTGGTAGTGACTTGAAAGAAAATTGTTCCTGTCTATTTCTTGATCGCTTCCAAGTAATTATATCAGCAGAACTAGCATGCAACGAGAGCTCTATGGAAACTACAATGCTCTCGCATAGGACTTGACTACAACTAATGATCGACTCGTTAACTGGGCAGTATTCGAATTATAATGCAAATTTGAAAATCCTGGATCAAATGCAAATCTTGGATTGTAAAGGCGAGTAATCCTAGTTATAGTGGTCAATTCATTGTCAATTCATTCTGCGATGTAAGAGACTATGATAGGGCTACTAAACTGTCGGACCGCGTTCCGAATCTAGACCTTACGGCATAAAGAATATATTACTCATGCGCATGTCCAGTGAACACCTTCACTACTGCCTTTGATTCATTTTCACCACTTTGGAACCAAGATTTAAAGAACTATAAAGAAATAATAAATGCTAATTCTGTCACCATCTGTGACACATAGAACAATAACTACATTAGGTTTATGCTTTTGCTAATACCGCTGTACTGGAATGCCTATATATAGCATATTACTTTCGTACGAGTCTAAATTAACTCATGAGAGTTACAATGGACCTCAGCAAATTTTCATCATTTTTAACTGGATAAAATAGTTCCAAATGTACAGCATTACGATTGCTCTATATAAAGGCTGTAATATATTGATATTGCGGTTGAATTCAGATATTGCAAGGAATGATGAAAAAATTAATTGAATAATATACTCATATTGAAATGAACCCGAATATTTTCGACTGACACTCGTCAGGGGTATTGGTCAGCAACTAATAGAGAATTGGAAAGAACATTGTATATCAACAATCGTATCACAAAATATGACGTCACTGGCATTAAATTTTGATTAATGGCGTCTACGATATCGTTTAAGCTCACAAAATCCTTCAGTTGGCACAAACTTGGTTGTCGTATTTTGAAAAGTCGACTCCAATGCGCACAAAATAAAGTGTGAACAACCTCTCCCGACAATGCGAAATATGTCGTCTCAATAATTCTTCGCCAAGACAGAGTAATCCAACAAATGTTGGCCTATGGCAGAATTCACGGCCTTTGCCTGTTCAGAATCAAGCTTCAGGCGGGCAAAGGCCGTGTTGTTGCTGACGATTACCCCTGATGAGTGTCACCCAAAAATATTCGGGTTCATTGCGATATCAATATACTAATCAACTGTATATTGAAGTTGTGTACCTCGAAAAAGCAGTTCAGTTTTATGACCTGTCACCTACACCTCATTTGAAATAAATTCACAGATTGAAATCTTGACTTGAGGGATATTGAAGAATTTACAAATGCCATATACTCACGCATGTGTCTCTCGATACGAGTGTTGTATTGGCAGGACACGTCAAGTCTCTGCCGACACAAAGGCCGCAAGGAACCGTCGATTCAATAATGACTTCATCGTCGCAACGGCCCCCGATAGAAGGTGGATCGAGAACCTGTTCAAGTATATCCAAATCTCAAGACAAAGTTTAAGATTCGCGTTGGTTAAACTTGAAAGACGCGAAACAATAGCGTGATGGTGTCAATTTATTGACTGAAAGCTTTTTTACTAACTCTCACCAGTTGTGTGTGGCAGAGAGAGAGAGAGAGAGAGAGAGAGAGTCTTTATTTTCATCAAACCAAAATACATAACACACGGCAGTAATATTGTGAATCAAATTCGAAAGGTAGCACATATTTCGCCTGTGTTATGTAATTATATTAAAAACAAACAAAATGGTAATGAGTATATTTCAATTATTTATAATGGTCAATATAAGAGCACGACCGACATCAGGTTTCTGTGCCGATATCCATAAAACCAATAACTAAAACCTTAACCCCAGAATATTCAGCCGATATTCAGAAGATACGGATCTAGCTTAAGGCGTATTTTCAAAACTACAGAGCTTTTATGTCACCAGCTTTACAGCCATGGCTATACTTGGAACAGAAACAAAGTGGAAAACTACATCTGGACATCTTGTAAGCTATCACATATATATCAGCATTCCCAGTGTAACAGTCGCAGATTACTGTTCTCTGACTCCCCACTACCGTGTCGTGACGCCATGATAACTGACGATTTTTTTTAGCTACAAATTAATTTTCTCAAAATGTGTAAAATGAGCATAAGCAACTTTGACGACACAGTAGGGCTGTTGAAAAAAACGTTTCATCAGATTTGACTAGCTATGTGATAAAATAGTTAGGTTGGCGGCAACAACGCTGCACACCAACTTTGGCTCCATTCCAACCAGTAGAAGTGATTTTCTTGTAGTAAAAAGTTTCGAATTTATCAATGAAAATAAAAAATAAAATTTCAAAATTTTTCTGTCAACCCGAAAAAATTGTTAGGCTGTCAGTAGAGATGATGCACGCCAAATTTGACTCAATTCCAAACACTAGAAGCGAAGTTATCGCAGTAGAAAAATTTGGATTTGAATAAAATGGTATTTACGGTGGCTAACTCTGTTTATTATAAAATCATGAAATTGGAAATCTTTCTACTGCAATAACTTCGCTTCTAGTGGTTGGAATTGAGCCAAACTTGGTGTGCGTCATCTATACTGACAGCCTAACAGTTTAATGAGGTTGACTGAAAAATTTTTAAAATTTATTTTTTAGTTTTTTAATGATAAATTCGAAACTTTCTACAGCAAGAATCTTGCTTCTACTGGTTGGAATTGAGCCAAAATTGGTCTGCAGCGTTGTTTCAACCAACCTAACAATTTTATCACGTAGCCAGTGAAATCTGATTTTTTTTTGAACAGCCCCTACCACACAGCGACGATATTGTGTGTCCAAATTAAAAATATTCAAAAAACTTAGCACCTGGTCCAGGACATAAACAGCAGACTTTTTCTCTTCGTCTGTCTGTGTCGTGAAATGAAACACATCCACGCCTACAATATTCGCCATGCCGTTGTTTACAACCATCTGTCCGTATATGTCCGGTGAGGCTGCGCATTGCACGGTAATCCTGTAAGTTCAAGGCATGCAGGAATATCTACTGAGCAAGGACTAATACTGACTGCTGCTTGTACTCTATCAAGTTTTTCATTACATTTGTACCATATTATTTTCTTATCATTCCTTAATTTGAATAGTATAGTCATATTGAAATAAAGCTGACACTCGTCAGGGGTAATCGTCAGCAACTAATACAGAATTGTAAAGAATTTTGTTTATCAACAATCGTATCGCCAATTATGACGTCACATGCATGGAATCTTGAAAAATTGAGGCAAGCAAAGCTCAATGTATTATTTTCAGATGGTACTCGACCTTCTTCAGTTAGCATAAACTAGGTTGGAGTATTTTAATGAAAACTGACTCAAAGGTACATAAATGGAAGAATGAACAAACCGTCGTCTCAGTAATTTTCCGCAAAAGATAGGATTAACCATTGAATGTTTGTCAATGGCAGAATAAATTTATAGCAGTTGCCTGTTCTGATTCAACCTTTAGGAGTGAATATTTATTTAATTAATGCCTTACTGCCTTTCATTCATTCGTTTGTTACATTTGTCATTACTGCCCAGTGACTTGCATTGTTGTATTCTGTATGATATATCATCTATATATCATCATTATCAATAATTTCCATCAAAAGTAAATCTCACTTTG
The DNA here is from genome assembly GCA_000444245.1 of Botryllus schlosseri. NCBI lineage: Eukaryota > Metazoa > Chordata > Ascidiacea > Stolidobranchia > Styelidae > Botryllus > Botryllus schlosseri. Next base: position 28,191 of record ATSW01007458.1, read on the forward strand.
AACCCTGCATCGTTCTGAGATCGGAATCCTTGGCCTCAAAGTCCATGATCGCAGTTGGAGTGATGAAGGCCTCTCGGATCATGTGATACCTGAAATATATAAGACAGAGCTGCACTGTCTGTGATAGAGGCCGAGCGCCTTCATCGATAGCCTGGATATTAGAGGTGTTAAAAAAACAAAGTTATTTTTCAAATTTCATCGGCTTAGTTGTCAAATCGTCAGGTTACCTAAAAAAACATTGCACACCAAATTTGACTCAATTCCAATCAGTAGATGCCGCGGTCAGTCAAATTGAAATTTCGGTCATTTTTGTAATAATAATATTTACGCTGACCAATTTCGTCATACCAACATGACCAGAGATCGTGTTCCAGGTATGCCTGAAGAGGCAGGGATGCCTTTTCCACTTGTTTTGATCTTGACAACAGCCTATGGTGGAGTTTGTATCAAGACATCTCCAATAAACGAAAATAAGATATGACACGGATTAGCTGGAAATTAGTCCACTTCATTGAAAAAGCCACGTTAAAAGGATGGTGAGATAATTTTCAAATAGAGTACTTTACACACTGAAATTAACGACCACGAAATGGAAACGAACTGACAAGCGGGTGAAATGCCGAACCGATGTTGGGTAGTCTCTTAATCAGACACTCATTGACAACAGTAAATTAGGCACCTACATAGTCAATATACAACTCGACATCTAAATATACATCAAAGGTTTCCGTCCTTTTAATCCAAAGTATTCTCGCTGTCTAACTATTTGGCAGTACGCTTCCGCGGAAGCGTGTGTTGGCTGAGACTTCATGTGTGTTGGTGTGTCGTGGCTGACATCAAAATGCCTATTTCTATATATTATGCGTTCTTTCGAGTAGAGGAGAGGTACCTATATTGAAATTAAGACATCTAAAGATGTTAAATCGCGGCAGGCGCAAAGAAAATTTGAAAACAAGTTGAATAAATTCTCAACCAAATACTCCATAATTTATGATGAATCATGTTGATTCATAATAAAATTTTTCCTATACCCGTCGAGCTCCCCCCAATTGAGGGGTTTGGGTGCGGCAGTAATGGTCCTGCATGTAACAGATGATTACAAACGAGAACGGTTCATCTAGACATTTCCTTGTCATCCAATTCACAAGCATACACAACACCGTGCTGTCCGATTTCACGCTCCAGTCACAATGTCTGTCACGAAAATCTGGCCCATGAATTATCGTGAGCACGGGAAAGTGACTTGTGAAGGTCATGGACTCAAAAAATAATAAGAGAACGTATATCAGCTCGTACAAACTTGAGAAGATAAGGTATTTGGAATGTTTGGGAAATTGATTAGGAAACTGTAACATTTGAATATGATTCTCCACCCACAGGTTGAGAAGCGCTGGCGTAGAGCATGCAAATAAGAGGCATGCATACTGAATTTAAGAAAGGATAATAGGAAGAGACAAAAATGAATGCTGCATGTGTCCATTGGCGAAGTTGATATGTCAAATTGTGGTCCGGTAATCGTGAGGGCTGACTCAATATTATCGAAGGATGGATAATTACAATAGGCTGGTATCCCGTGGAATTACGAAGTTGATAGAAAAAATATCATTACGGTATCAGACTGACCTGATGTATTCACTAGCGTAAGTTGTGTCATCGCGGTTCATGAAGGAGCGCAATCGTTGGGCTGTCTGTTTGCGGAAAGCCTCTTCGTTGGGCAGCAGAAGCATCCAAGGATTGTGTAAAGGGTATTGTAACGTCTCAAGCTCTCCCGACGTTTCAAGAAGCTGACAATACAACACATCCGATTATATATACAGGGTTACCATATTTTGGAAATCTGAAAAGAGGACACTTTTCAAAATTTTCAGACTTGCAAAACCGGAGGAAAATCCAGAAAAAATGGTCAACTTTCCGGCCCTGCTCCCAAAATATCCGCCAGAGTGTTCGTCCACTGCTGATTTACTGTATCTAAGTCTATTTTGCCATATATTTAACCAAAATTCTCAAAAAAGAGGACAAAATCTCAAAAAAGAGGACATTTGGGCGTCCTCCGCTGGGCACTTTCAAAAAAGTCAAAAAAGAGGACAAATCCTCTTAAAAGAGGACGT
>ATSW01007459.1:0-10433 GCA_000444245.1 Botryllus schlosseri
GACAGCTTATACCCCATGGTAGCAAGGATTGAAGCTAGAATCAGGACCAAAACAGCAATTCGTCCCCTCACTCAAAACGTTGGTCTGGGACCCCCATAGCGTAGTCAATTTTCAACTTGATGACTGAATTTCGTCAATAATATTGGTAAATGCATTATGTTGCTATTCATTTTTAATCCTCTCTCAGCCCCAGACGGTCAGATTTACCGGTAGAGCTGGAGGCACGTATAGTTCATAATTATAGCATCTGGCGTGTTGTTATGATGACCTTATGGTATTTTTTTAATTCGTTATCTCCCGTCTGTTAATCAAAAGTTATTGTAGTCACCCAAGCGTAGCAGACTAAAAGAAAAACTTTCGTTCCACGTCTTCATTCCTCTGTGGGTGCCTGGGTGGTATTTGTATTGTGGGGCTCAGATCGGAAGGAAAGGACTATTTGTCACGCCCACCCAGCGCGGTTATTGATGGATGCGATAAATGGCCCCTAAGTTGGTCAATGGGCACATCATGACGTAACAAGCAAATGACGTATCATCCATAAAGAAAGTTGTTTTCTCATTAATAGGCCTTTTTATGGCAATCCTTATATTGCCTTCCAATATATCTTCTGAGATTAGTTCTAAGTAGCAAATGTATGTCATCGATGATTACTTTTCCGATGTAATCGTAATCGACTACTCCCTGATTTTGCTGTAATCGTAATTGCGTGATTCAGAAGTAATCGTAATCGCAATCGATTACATTCATGAAGTAATCACCCCATTGTCTGCCCGCTTGTACGAAAAATTATCGAGACGACAGATTTCGCGTCACACTTTCATGTGGCCGCGGAACTCGGAGTCGGCGTTTCAAAAACGACTGTTTTCAGCACTTTTTCGATCGTTGCTCACCGAAGAGTCGCCGGATCCGAATATTTCCGAGTTTGTCGGACGTGTTCAAAACATGTTTTTTATTGTTTTTCTGTTTTTTAAGCCATGACTCACCAATATTCACTTGTGACGTCATAGTGAATTGACAATTGAAAATATAGGGTAAATATAGCTCCTTTGACGAAATATATGTACTCTTGCTGTTGAACCGACTATTTTGAGGGTTCCAACCCTCCCATATCGACAGACGTCGACTATATCGGGTCATAGTTGTCCGTAGGCTCAGACAACACGTTTTGTGGAAATTATTTACACAATTATGGCATAATATTACAACTAAAAAAAACACAATTTGTTTTAAATGCAACCCTAGTACCATGTAATAAGACACAATAGCCTACGATATAATGAACAAATAGGAAGATGCCGAACGACCAGTCGCGGTTTCTTAAACTGGCCACCTCGACCTGGTTCCCCGATGACACAGTTATTTTTCGATGTTAGTTTCTATTCCGCGGCCCTTTCTTGCTCTTTGCATTCTTTGTGAGTGCGTTCTTTCATCGAGCTTTCTCTGAGCTTTTTTGTCGCCGTAAGAACAGCGACGCGGGGGAAGAGGAGCCCAGAATAACCACCGACGTGGAATCGAACCTGGGCCGCCCTTGTAGCAGGAGCCTATCCACATTACTACGTTATCTCCCTCGCCAAATTACAAACTGCTAGCGCAGACGATGTCATATTTTCATTTATATTCCTATTCGACATTCGACGAGTCATCATCACTGCTGCTGACAGAGCATTGATTTCTACTGAGACGATTTAATTACCTCCCTTCATCGTCCGCATCTGTCTTCATCGGCAATGAGGCAACGCTACATGGGATGTACTATTAAAAGGAAGCACTCAGATACCTATGTCCAACAAGGAACACTCTCAACGTATGCTAGGAAGCTCCGACTACAGTTCGACGAGTAATAAGATGCGCTCCATAAACAAGAATGCGGACATCCGTCCAACTCTAATAAGTTGTTTCAATATTCGTGGTATTTCGTGACATAAATCAGTATTCGAACTTGTAACATGTAAACGCATCATATACAAAGAAATATTCAGTCATATTCAGTCAATATTCAGTCATCAGGGTATAGCCTTTGTTGTAGCATTATAGTGTGGCATGTTTCGAATTTATATCACAGTCGGTTACACGTTCGTATACACGACACTAAAAATGAGTAGCTACTCAAATATCGTCAATATCTGCACAACCACTGAGTCGCAGTGGCGCAGCCACTCCGTATTGCAACAGATCGTTCCGTATGCGCAACATCAGCTCAGCCGTTTTTACGTCGGTGAAGATCCGCACGATCCATCCTACAACAGACGATAAGGTTAAATTGCGCAAAACGAGGGTGCAGCTTAATTATCTATTTCGCAGCAGTTTTTATGAATGTATTGAACCAGTATGACATTGAAAGCCACTCGACTCACAGAAACAATACTGCACTGCCAAGTGCCAGGTATGTTTAGGTTTACCAAAAATGATGGATCCTGTATGACAAATATCTGTTGCGTCTTCAAGGGACTCGAAATATGGTAGGATTTCGCATTAAAGTGGAAAGTCACCCATGAAAAACATTTTGACACAGCATTCAAACTGAGGCTAAAAGCAATTCACTAGTGGTCCGACTGCACTTCATCAATCTCACAGTATCAAATATCGAGGTACGCCTTTACGACATGTTTGGGAAAGATCAGTCGACCACCATTAAGAATTGTCTTATATTAACATCGACAGCGAATGAACAAAAGTGACGAAATGAGGAACAGAAGTTTTTAAAAGCGTTAAGAAGCGATGTCGCGAGGCTTTAATACCACAGAGATTGATGATGTGCAATAAAACATAGAAGAATCTTTTAGCTGCAGTTCGAAGACGGCGGCTTTCTAAAAAAAATGACAGCTGTCAATTTGTTTTACAATTTGATCTTTAATCTCAAACCACATCATATCGAGAGCGCAGTGCTCCTTTAGGTAAATTCATGACGCGAACACAAAGTTAATCTGGATACTTGTAATTACATTAGGCCCATAGCCTTTCGTTCTATATATCCATGTCCTACATATACGACTCCTTGATTGCCGACACTTGTGTTATAGCATTTGTGACATAGGTGACCATTAAAAACTAATTGAACTCCTTATAGTCACATTGCAAAGGATTAGGAGTAGGCCTAGTTGACAGTAGTGATGGACACATTGGACAAGTAGGCACCAGGACCAGCGCGATTTTCCTTGTGGGCCGTATATTGCACGCTGGTAAGTGATTGCCAACTCCTTATATTGATATACTTGAAGCCACAGTACGGATAATAGCATGCATCATATAGGACACGCATATTGCATCTTAAACTTTTCAACTTTCATACCTTCGCGTGTGCATTGGATATTTGCCAGATAGTGCTTGTAATCTCCAATATCCGTCAACAGAACATGCTTCATCTGTTCTTCTAGAGTACAATAATTTCGTAAGGAATAAATCAGAAATTAGTTGCAGTCGCACAGCACCGCGGTTATGCGTGTACACTGTACAGATTTATCAAGGAATTCAACCATGAACGATACTTGGTAACGTTCGAGCGTCTGTTCGCAAAATGCAGCAATGTGACCCTATACCATTAGTACTGCGTCATTCTGAAGAAGTGATTGACACTGGATATGTTTGCATTACAATCGTTACCGTCTGTCCTAAGCAGATAAGGTCAATAACGAAAGTATAGCCTACTACTGCTGTTCGAAAAACTAGAATGGGTTTTGACTACTTCCTGTATAGTTACTTAGTTACCCAAGCACTCATTTATTTAGAGTACTTTCACATCGACTTCTACAGATTCAGATTTTATCAAATATTTGGATGGATTCGTAAAACTTCCATATTTTTTGTCTTGAATACAAGACGATTGACTAATAAAGTTTCTGCGACGCCACATATCATTCAACTTTCTCAAACTACATACTCCAGTATAAATCTATTCTATTACTTCCGTTTTCTACTAATACTTGAAATAAATTTTTGCTCGCAATTTGGTGACTTTCGACTTAGTTTCCGGAATCGGATTTAATTTCAGTCTTGTGACCTGTTGACAATATCACACTGTAGTTTCTCTGCTGACTAGGAGCAAAGTTAACACGCAGATAGGGTTGGGTTGTGCGCAATTATATATAACCTGTGGTTACAATATTTATGTGCGGTCTGCCTAAAGCTGATTGCGATCGTTAGATAGCCATCACCGTCTATTCTGTACATAATCAAAAGTTTGATATCTATCATTTGAAAGTGAGCGTAATGCTCCTATGAGGGAATTCAGACTAATTAATAATAATGTTTTGCCTGTTTTTGCTGATTCCAAGTTGAAGTTTCCATTTTCATCAAAGTCAACGGCTGCGATCTCGTCCGCTGAAATTAGGAAAGTGCGTCAATGGATTCATACTGTAAAGATATTTAAATGAAGATCTCTAGGTGAGTTGGCAAATTCGGAGATATGTTTGTTATTGTGCAACGGCATTGGTCTCTTACCGATACCGTGAAGCAATGAATTGCTGGGTAGGCTTATACTATTGCGTCTACCATGCGAAAAGGGTACCGAATACCGATGCTCGTCATATAGAAGGGGTGGCCAATCTTTTTAGCGAAAGGGCCACATGCGGTTTTCCAAACCATCGCGCGGGCCACTTGAGAATTGATGACCTTTTAGTTAGAGCAGTTGTTCTCAAATCGCGGCGCGCTCTCCCCTTGGGGGGCATGAAAGCATCTGCAGGGGGCGCGAAGCGGCCTGAGAGATGTGAAGTTTCTTGAACACGGAATGAGTTTAATAAGTGCTGAAACTCCCAAGCTTAAACAACGGCAATAATCCGAATTATACTGTACGATTTTAAATGACATATAATTGCGTCGCACCCTCCATACACCGACGCTAGATTATGCATCGATCAGAATGTGTCTCTGAATTAGGAGTGACTGGTGAATGCGTGTACAGGTGTTAGCTAATGCTTTCATGGCCTGTATGGCATCTGTACAGAGAGCCTAGAAAAACACAACGTTATGGAGGAAGAAACTATTTCCTTATAGGCTCATGCCACATATGCTATGTCTTTCGGATCTTAAATACGAGGATTTAGTGGCTTAAAATGGGGCCGCGCCATTGGTTTTTGATTTCACTTATGGTCAGGTACGCTTGAGCCCAGAAAAAGTGAGGAAATAAGGCGGCACTAGACACCAAAGTCGCTAATATATGTACATCGTACGTGGTACTATTGAACTTGATTATTTGTGACGAATTATTCGACTGAAAATATTTTTCTCGTTCCGCTCGATTTACCTCCAGCTGATAAATATTGCCCTTCCGAATTATACACTTGAAAGATCTCTCAACAGTCATAACCTTGAATGCCATCAGACTATTCGTTGGGATTGCAAACAATGTTGTTGCTCTTGGTAATAGTTTTTTGATATAGCGTGTCCAACAAGCAAGGACGGCGTGTCCAAAAAAGTGTGTTGTTTTATGGTATTCATGGTGATTTTCGACTACTATGGTCAATTTGTCATTTACACCAGGCCGATAGTCTTCATTTTTATTCCGTATCTGCCGACTTATAGCACGGCCCACCTCTAGGGTTTTTGTATGACACACCGCTTCCGCGGATGAGGTAGCGAGGAGGAGCCTAGATAAACCTCCAACACTTAAGTTTAGGGATTCTGAAGTCGACCTCGGCCGGACTCGAACCCGCAACCCATTGGTGTTGCAGCCGCGGATTATACCACTGCACTGTCGGACTCGAACCCGCAACCCATTGGTGTTGCAGCCGCGGATTACACCACTGCACTATCTCGCCGCTTGTCGAGAACCACTTAGTGTTACAGTGGGCATTTCATGTTTTTGTAAGGGGGTTCAATGATTTAAAAGCCATATTTGTATATGCTAGAGGGCGTATGATTGACTACATTTCTTGGTATTGTCTAAGGGGATATTCTGGATATATCTGTCATAGGGTACTGTATGTATCAGTAGTAATCGACCTACCGGACGCTGCCTACAGTATTTACCGATCTTGTTGGGCCTTCAACTTTCTTGTTTCGATCTATTCGACCGCAACACCGAGTTAGAGCTAGATAGGTAGAGGTGAACACAAGACTTATCTTACTACGCACCAAAATCGCTGAGATATATGTAATGAAGAATTCGCAACCAATGAATTCGATCAATAATATCGGTACTTGCATATATATTGCACGTATTGCGGGTCACATTTCTACCGTGGAATATCATTTTGTATATCTTGGCGTGTCCGGGCTCGGAAATGGCTGACGGCAAATGTCGGTCCCGTGGCTGAACATCTCTAGACAGAGTCATCCCAACGGCCTCAGGTGATACTGGGAATATTCCGTTCTCTCATAATCGAGAATACAGTTAGACTCGATTCCGTTTGTGAGACAGAATCGCACGAAGCGCGAACAAAAACAAGTCAAGCAGGAACTTGCATTTTTAGTCATCAACATCCAACTTTTTGCGGTCAACCCGATCATAGTTCTGGTTGAACTTGCAAGTTCACAATAAATTACTTGGCCATTCATGATTGATAAGATACCTAATTCCGAAAATTACCGCTCTGGCCACTCGAAACCTTCTCGCGGGCCACATGTGGGTTGGCCACCCCTGTTGTAGAGATAAATATGCAGATGATAAATTTCGAAACAATTAAGGTATGGACAACTATTGGGATATCATTAACTCAAGAATGAATTTACTTACGGCCTTCATTGATATGTCGGACATATCCATTCTTTCCATCAACCAAATGCCAATGAACATTCTTCCGTAGACCACTGAAACCAAAAATAGGCTAAAATTTGCATACGACGAACATATATATCCGGCATCGTACTTCGGCCCTGATAAACGGTCAATAACGAATTCACTCATACACTTTATATTCTTGAAGCTGGTATTTCGCAACGTTATTGAGCACTGAGCATGAACATACGATACAACCACTGCAAAAAGTGGAATGTAGCCTTCAAATGAAGTAACAACTCTAATTGTAAAAAATTACCGGGTGCTGGGTTTGCAACCAGGCTGGGGTTCCCTGTTCCAGTCATTAGAGAGGGGGATATATGTTTTCGAAACTTTCAAATTCACCGCAAGCATGGAAGTGCAACAAACCTTTGCGACGAATATAATGCTCTCACAATCTCGAATATCAACAACTATTTAAGTGGAAAAATCGTTCGTTTGATGTCAGTAGAAGACTTTCTGTCGGTCAATCTTTAGATGAATTTATTCACGATGACTCCCGAAATCAAAACCACACAGTTCTATCATAAATTATTGAAAAGAATTGCTTTCCCATATGAACGAGGAAATATGGCTGGTTCAAATCTATCAATATATTCCCGATTTTATAGTATATATAGGGTTGCATTTGAAACAAACGGCGTTTTAAAACACTTTGTTCAAAACAGTTTAAACAAAGTTTTAAAACAAACGCCTTCAAAATAAACGTTTTTGTCTAATTATGCTCTGGTTGTGTAAATACGTCCAAAAACCATGTTAAATGACCCTATGGACGTTTTGCACTCAAAATAGTCGACGGATACGATGTGGGGTGGCTGGAACCCTCGAAATCGTCGTCAGTTTAACAGTTTTAGCACGCGGGTATAGATCATTGGTACGGAATGGGTGTTCAGATGATGATGACAGCCGACCGTAAAAATGCTACATAACGATGTAGTCCTGGTTGAAAATATTTTTGGGTTGTTTATGACTGTGGTCGGAAGCCCTTTTCGTCGAAGGAGCCATATTTACCCTATATTTTCACTTGTCAATGCCAATCCACTTTGACGTCACAATTAAATATTTGTGACGTCATGGACGAATATAATCAATAAAAAGGTGTTTTAAATAAGGGCCTTGTTTTAAACATGTTCGTCTTAAATTGTTTTTTGGGTTAAGTGCAACCTTACGTAGATATATGTTAAATGTTTTCGTATATATGCTTCAAAATGTCCTATACATAATAATCTATGTGGTGTCGTATCCTGAGTTATTTTAGCATGCTTGTCTCGCCAATATGTTAGCTCGATTATAATGAAACAGAGAAGATCTGTAGGCATTCTATCTACTCGCTAGAATAGGAGCAGTTCAAGATTTCACCTGGTCTATCATGTACTAGTATGTAATATTTATTGAAGGTATCTAACTAAGGCATACTCACTTGTTGTAGATGACCTGCGCGTCATCTCCACGTTCGCTCATTATGGATGGAAGCTGTTCCGCTACCACGCACGCAAAATTCAGAGAGGACGGATCGAAAGTCGTGATCGTCATGTACCATGTTCCGTTGTACTGGAGAGGAAATTGTCGCAATGTCACGAGGAATATCTGATACACCTATTATCTCTATTAGGCACGGGTTGCCCAATATCGAAGTGGCTTTTGGAATCGTAATGCGAGATTGCATCTCAAGAATCTGATCTAAATGACGCGGAAGAGGGTGTGAATCTGGTTTGAAGCAATTCTGACGCCACCAATGAGAAGAGCTTCACGTATTCCAAGTTGAAAACCTAAGAGGATATAGGGAGATTGTCTGACCTGGTCGCACCGGATGCATCTACATAAGCCCGGATTCACAATAATTCTATTCCCTAGCTAGAGCTAAAACTTTTGAATGACTATATTTGCCAACGATATGCATAATCTGCCAAATTTCGTATGTTAGCGCTTTTACCTTGTCCGAATCGAATGGCTGTCCTAGTTTTGGTAACGGAGAACTCGTATCGCATTCAAAGCTTTCCGACGATGCAAGGATAATGTCAAATACTATAAATATTGCAATTCTATACATTCGCTATACGTAACGACGCTGTAGCAGCAATACAATCTTATAATTCAGAGAGCACTCCATTTGTATGGGCTTGCCGATTTTGCACAGGATTATTATTAAGCATAAAATGTGGTCCACTCGCTAGAAAATCACGTGAGTTTGAGTGACCTTAATGTTGTCATGTCTAGTGTCAAATAGTCATCACAACACCACACAAATTATGATGCAAGGAAGATATAAACGGGGGTTCGAAACGATTTCGTGAAGTCCATCAATGAAACTCCAACTTTGATTGAAACATCAGGTCGCCAGTTGCGTCTCCATTGATGGCAGTAGCAAATATTCAAATGAGAACTTTGACGGTAGAAGTGGAGAAGGGTGTCACATGAACAGCACTAAAACGGGGGGCTTTCGACCCTAGGGAACATGCGAACGCAGTTTGCGATCGGGGGCGTTGCTCATCTTCGCCCCCCCCCGGAGTCCGAAAGATAATCTGGTTAATATTCGCGAGCCTCGCATTATAGCAAAAATTCACGTTTTCATATATCCTGGTGCGGAAAGGTTAGATCCCAAAATACATATGTCTACTATAAACCCGCACACGCTCGTTTAACACCCCTATACTAAAGCATAACAACGGTTTCCGACGGTGACAAGAAATATAGCATTCTTTCAAAATTTATATCAAAGTTAGATAAAATTCTGTAAATTATACGTGGTCAGACTATATGAGGTGGGCAGTTTCGGTTACGGTTTTGAGCTCCCTCTGCCCTTCCCGAGTAATACCCGCGCCAGTTAGGAGCTTTCCGATAGAAACCGATGTCGGACATCAAGCGAATTTGTGTAATTCTGAGTTCGGAACGCTTTCATGAACAAGCCATATTGCGATATCAACTTTTCTGTGTGACTCGATTATCGACTAGAACACTCAAAAATGTGACCAAAATGCACTAACTGCTTACAGAATTGGGCGCGAAAAATTTTTGTTGCAAAAAAATTCAGCGAATATCACATGTGAGGACACGACCCAAATTTAGACATGGGTCGTGATCCATACTTGAAGAACTCCTGTCATATACCATGTTCCTTTGTGCTGGAGAGGAAATTGCCGCAATTTCATGAGGAATATCTGGAAAGGGCATACGTTTAATCCCTATATGGGGGCAGGGAAGCCTGATATCCGAATATAGCCGTTGAATAGTGAGTTTTCGCTGATCTAAATGATGGATATGCAATAATTGTATAACCTACCATGTAGCTAAAACTTTTATATAACTATTTGACAATGATATATATAACCCGCCAAATTTCGTCAAAATGTGGACGAGTTTACCTTGCCCCAATCAAACGGCTGTTTCATTTTTGGTAACGGAGCACTCATATCGCACGCGAAGATTCCGGAAGATGCAACGAGAACGCCAAATACAATAAATGCCACCATCCCAGCTTCAGTGTATATAACAACGCTGTAGCAGCAATATATGATTATAATTTAGAGCACCGCATTTATATAGTGCTGGTGGAACATGCTTATGAAATGGATCATGGTTCACTGGTTAGAAACACAAGTGCATTGGTGTTACGTCATTGTTGTCATTTATATAGTGTGATCACGTCTTGGTTTCCGGATGCAAGGTCCTATCATATCACAGAACAGACCGAGAGTGCCGACTTCCGACGGTATAGGCTGGG
>KE605632.1:3144-19615 GCA_000444245.1 Botryllus schlosseri
ACATTCGGTTATTTATAATTGACTCAAAATATGACAATTGATGACTTGACGCGAGCGTGTTTTGAAGTGTCGGATGTTTATCTGGGATTCTCCCCTGCATCGCGATTCTGACCGCGTCTTTATATAAAACACTAGAGGCAGCCGAAAAATAAAGATCGAACACTGTGACCCCGGCATTAGGCAGAGGCAGTGCTAGTTTAAAAGACTCGTAATGCTGGTATCTTACTGAGCCTCAACTGTTTGATCACAAATATATTGACCGCAATCAACCCTATTGTAGGATTTAAATCAAACGAATATCGTTGATATGTTGCGATTACTCGTAAACAATTGAAGCTGGATTAAACTGTATCTCATGGATGTGTAGGTAGGTACATTGATAGTGTATTGCATCATATCAATTGGTTTCAATTTTCTGATGTTTCGAATTCTATCCTACATTTTGGCTGACAATAAAGACTGCTGGCTACTGGCTATACGTATACACGACACGTCGACACAGGCTACACACTATATACAGTATAGGCCTACAGTTGCGTAGTTTAGGGAATTATCTTCCTGATCTACGGCGAGAAATGAACTATCGTGGATGTTACATTCACAATTACTAACTCGAATTACCAACAATGTCATAGCTATCCATATCCACGTTCTAAATTGGTCAGTAGCTCTGCAGTATCGGCGCAAAAATGTAGGCCTGTATATCACAACGTAATGTGTTACCGCCGAAGACTTCGAGAATTAAGAATTCGATCAGTATTTAGATTTTCGGAATCAGTGCGACAGTTAGATTCGATTAATCTCAGTTATAATAAATGCTAAGCTATTTACGATGAATTTTCCTTATCAATGGCGAGGCGTGGCTAGTCTGTGCCTCTTTTCTCGTTTCGCGCTTTATTTCCGAACAATAAATATGCAAATTGTGTGATTTTGGGAGAAAATATCCAAAATGTTGTCATTCATGAACCCCGATAGAAAATACCAATATTACTTGAAGGTTTCAAAATTTTTGTTCACTCATGCTGACGACAGGTGAGGTAAGCTACTGCCTCACTTTCCTATCCTGACCCGACGTCACTGATATATCACGGCTTAGAGTGCGTAGGCATATATGCTGCCGTAGTGACCACGTTTGGCTCCGCCTACGCATGTGATAATGTATTTTCGCATTTAAAAGGAGCATCACGACGAACCTGCTTTATCGTAACTCAAGTTTCGCATGATTGGTATGAGTTTTTACAGAGAAAATGTGGCGTATACGACGAATCCTATGTATAGTGAGTTCGAATGAGTGCTACCATGACGTCACGGATTTTTAATTGTGACGTAACAATTGATTGACATGTATGGCTCTTGGGAATTAAAGTAGAAAAAACATGGCCAATATGGCTCTTCAGACAAAAAAGGTTTCCGACCCCTGCTATAGTCGCTCCTCAATTCAGAATCAATGGCGATTCAATCTGTATTTCGACAGCTATTGAAATGCAACGACTTATTTGAATCATGCCTCGTACTTCGAAAATTCAACTTGACTCGTGACTTAATTTGATTCGAGTGTCCTCCAAGAATTGAGTGACTTGGCTTGACTACGATTTATTGACTTGATTCGAGTCACCTTCGAAAATCGATTTTCCGAGAAGAACTGGCATGCCATCATCGTGTATCAGTTGTATTTTATTCAAAAAAAGCATGGTGGGGGTGGACAACTGGGTCGTGTATTTCTGTTTAATGCCCATTAAAAAGATGCGTCTACCTATTCTACATCCATCAGCCCGTCTTCGCTCTCCTCGTTCAGTTTACGGTATGGTCGTGTATGCGTATCAAATGCGTGTTCTGACAATATTATGCAATAAACGTAATCGAAATGTCGCGCGTGCCAGGTGTCATATACGAAAACGTCACAATACGCCTGTAATACACCGGACGCACGTACAATTGAATATTGCCGCGCCTCAATATATCTTACTTAGCCGGTCAGTGCATTAGCAACCAAGTGGCTTGTTATTAATGTGTACTAGTAATTCCTATTACGTTAATCCGACCGTGATTGATTGTCCCCAGCAGCACAGCGGATTGAGGCCAGAAAAATTAGCGAGTCGTAGCGAATGGATGGCACTCCGAGGCCTCAGGGTTCAGCAACTTACTTTTTAGATTTTGTCATTTGGATGGATTTACATCTCTTATATACCTGACATTGTCCCTAATCTATCACTCTAACTTGATATGATTTCAAAAATTGCTTCTATTTGAATCATATTGTCTGTTGATCGCTAAAAGGTCACTTTCTGTCCTGGATTGAAAAACAAAAGTATATGACGCGAGTCTTTAATCCAATTACTACAAGAGTAAGTTGCAGACCTTTCGTTCTTTTCAAGTAGCCTATAGCTTAGAATCATGTTTTGAAAATCGCCGCTTGTACTTGTACTTGAGAGATGACTCCATATAGGTATTTTGACCAGCTCGATGGTAAATGTCGAACGTTGAGGGGGATTTCATATTTGCATTTGAAGAGCTTCTTGGAGATACAGAATTAAATTAATATTGAAATGAACCCGAATATTTTCGGCTGACACTCGCCAGGGGTAATCGTCAGCACAAAATATGACATATATATGACATGTATGACAAATATGACATATATCAACAATCGAATCACAGAATATCACATATTTTGTGACACAATTGTTGATGTACAATGTTCTTTCCAATTCTTTACTAGTTGCTGACGATTATTGTCAGCCGAAAATATTCGGGTTCACTTCAATATGAATACTATTCAATTGCATTTGAGTGTAAAAGCGCGAAAATTTCTCTCTACCCAGTCGATCCTCTATAGTCTTGCTGAGGATTACTGTATCATTATTCACCATGATTAAAAAGCTAGACAGGGCCGGCCAACCCGTGGCCCGCGGGCCACATGTGGCCCACGAGAAGGTTTTGAGTGGCCCGCGAGGTAATTTCCGATATTTCTAATATCATCAAAAATGGATTGCACTGATTGTGAACTTGCAAGGCCAACCAAAAATTTGATTAGTCTGGCCGCAACACTTGAGATGTGATGACTAAAATATCAGTTACGACGCATTGACAGATCCATCAGACATTCACATATTGGTATATCTTCGTACACTACAATAGAGCAGAATAATTTGCGATCGATTAATCAAAGGTAAAAAATTTCTAAAAGCTTAGCGCAACATGTTGTCACTCGATTTCTTGTTTTTAATATTGTTGCCCTTTTGTGAAAATGGAATAACACCTAATGTATCAGATTGAGTCTAACTATATTCGCGATTACGAGACAAAGTGTCGTTCAACATATGCGAGCTTGCGTTTGCGCTGCAGTAAGACCGTCGACTATGAAACCTAGGCACCAAATGATTGACGCATGTTGGTCGCAGCTTTCGATATCGATATGTCCATGCGTCGAATGGCCCAGTCCTCGCAAACTTAGCCCAGCGATATACAGCAGGCCCGCAATATAGTCAAGTGACAATATTATTGACCTATGAACTTCAAAAATTTTTCGCGCTTCGCGCGGATAGTGGCCCGCGCAAAAGTTCGTCAATAGAATGTGGCCCTTTGGCTGAAAAGGTTGGCCAGCCCTGAGCTAGTATAACCAGGTGACATTAGTAAGCGATGATCATCTTTTGTCTTTGTGGTAACGGGTTACAAAAGTGTAAAATTCGAAACGCGGTGATACGCTTTTATCAATGCCTGGCGTTGCTGATGTTCGAAAACAAATTCCCGATTCCTATATGGTGCCGGGTGCTGATCTTGGTGTTGACAAACTCACCCTGACTTCTTAAATCCTGTCTTTAGAATATCGTGATGAACTTCTTGTGGTGTAACGAAATCATAAATGGTAGGCTACGAATCGAAGGAACAATATTATAGCCGGCGTTTGAAATTACTGGATTAAGCTCTTGTTTAACAGATCGACTTCGCCTATTATACCTTCAGCTACATGCCACATCATTTTGTCGCTTGCCTTTTATATCCTCTGCTTTACTTTCCATTCAGTGTGTAAACTGTGCAATGTGCATTGTGCAATGTGCATGTCTCTTCTCTACTTCGCCTAGGCCAAGGTGAATGTCGGATCTTCAAGTCGATTCGACACCTTCCTATCGACACCTTCCTATCTTGTCATTGAATCGCAGTTTTGTGGTGTTTTGAAATAATGAAAATATTAATAAACTCATACTGATTGATACCTATATCACCTTTCCGTATGGGACTGTGAAATTCACGCCTCTTTCAATATGTTCTTCCACTTACTATGTGTAATGTGTATTTTCAAAGGCGACAGTGGTTGACTTATTAATTGGCGTCACCAAGTCATTTTGACGCTTCCTATCATTTTGACAGTATCGCAGTTCTTGTGGTATTTTGAGCCGGTGAAATGTTCTAATAAAATGATGATGACGTAACTCGAACCCTCGCCGCCACAACATAAAAGCACTCGGCCAGCGACCACACACCGCCCACATGATTTCGATGAAAGAAAAAGTCTCTTCATTTGTTATATCACTAAAGCATCGTTCCCATTTGAATCTATCTCGCTGTTGCATCACGTTGTGCCGCTGTGCGTGCCACGTGTTGTGGATACTGGATAGCGACTGCGAGAGAAGATCGGTTGTTATGGCGCGACGTTCAGTAGCTGAACGACTTTAATCGCGATAGTTTCCTGAACTTACAGATCGTGTCAAGTGCCGGCTCATTTGCGCTTAACATTGGAGAGGATATGGTATGACGTAGCATGAGTGCTCTTCCAATCGCCGGTATCGCATCAGAGTCTGTGTGAACATCATAGGTGATGCAAACTGGGAAATCGTTCGTACAGACCAAACATTGCGTCACAATAATGTCTGCGACTGCCAGTTTTCACATTAGCAGTTTCCTCTCTGGTCAGTACTATATAGTTGTACCTATCTATATGTATAATCATTAGCTATCCCAGTTCATGAACGGTGCAGGCATAGGCAGTGTCTTTGAAATGTGTTATTGCTAGGTGTTGTCGCGATCAGTAACTCTCGACCGTGACGTGGATAACATAATCCCTCTGATGTACTCGAATATTTACTATTAATATATATTTGATATGGTTTACTGCCTTATTCCTGGCAGAGCACCGATCAGTCCTTTTTTGTCTCTTCTTTCTTGACATTATTTGCAGCCCAGGATGCATGATTTCTGAGGTGTAACGGGTCCCCAGGTTTTCTGTGCCATTCTGCTTTACTGCTACCCTTTTCCTGAAGAGTCTGCCCCTTGTGAGTATTGAATGGCATATATTATTAACCTCCATGCCCAATAAACTGTAAGTGTTAGTCTATGGGGTATTATTAGCTGATATTTTCAGCCATTTTTATTAGACACAGATGTTAAGACATTGAGATTCACTCTACATTGTTCTGATTAGATGGATTGTTGCAACAATATGGATATGTGACAAGCTTTATCTGCCATTGTTTGTGGCAATACTGGCTAGCATCCAGAGTGGAATCGGTGGCAACGTAACGCAAGTATTTACATCTGATCACGCCAATTACTGGATTATGCTTACGTCACAAAGCGATACCAGAGTCCGGATCCTGAATAAGGTGCTTGTGCTTTACAATGAACGCAAACAAGCGTGGGATTTGCGCAACAGCGAATATACTGCGTAACCCGCAGTATATTCGCTAGTCCGGCGTATACCAGGTCTATTTTATCACGTTGTGTCATTTAATAAGTAATTCAGCATCGAATCAGAGCGAAAAATGTTTCCGTCATGCGGATGAACATTTCCAATCACGTGAGAAATCCGTCTGTCACGCGCAACATGTTGTCGAAAAATACCACCGATTCCAGTCTGGGCTAGCATATTCTCAGGCTGTTTGATAGCATTCCAGCCTGCTGGCCATAATACTATTTATACTAGTGTAATCGTAATCGCTATGATACCAGTTCCACTATGAAATCACTTGAAAAAGGTCATAGATGTGATAAAATTCACATGTACACAAGCATATGTTATCGTAAACAGGTTCTAGTTTTGGTACCATTTGTTTAGATCATGGGGTCAGATAGAAAAGATGATGCTTCCGAAGAAAGTGAAATGTTGGACGATCAACAAGGAGAAGCGATCGTTCTGAAGCAAAGAATCACACTCGTCAATGGTTGTGCCATTGTCGTCGGAACCATTATTGGATCTGGTATTTTCATATCACCGGTCGGCGTCTTGAAACAAGTCAATTCAGTGGGATGGAGTTTGATCATTTGGGCAATCGGCGGGATTTTTTCCACCATAGGAGCGTTGTGTTATGCCGAATTGGGAACAACCATTGTCAAGTCGGGCGGTGACTATGCTTATATTGAAGCGTTTTACGGACCACTGCCTGCATTTTTGCGTTTGTGGATTGGACTTCTTATTATCCGACCCACTTCACAAGCGGCAATTGCTTTGACGTTTTCAACCTACCTAATACAACCATTCTTCCCGGAATGCTCGGAGCTGATGCCCGAGCAGTCGAAACGGCTTTTTGCTGCCGTTTGTTTAAGTAAGTATTTAATGACATAATATGGTAATGCTGGTATTTGTTAAAGAATGACTTTTTTATAGTTCTTCTGACATTGGTGAATTGTATGAGTGTAAGAGCAGCCACGCGCGTCCAAGATGTGTTCACTGCTGCCAAATTGCTGGCGCTAGCACTTGTTATTATACTGGGATTGGTTGAGCTATGCAAAGGTATGGACTTCGTTTAGATTCTAAACTTTATACGGTGCTACACTCCACTGTTCGGCACTATAGATTTTCTCGCACAGCTTTGTTAACTAATAATGGTATTATACTATTATGTCTGAACCTCAACCCATGTTTCCATGAATTACCATTGTCTACGCATCATGGGGATTGTCATTAAAAGAGAAACGTTATACTCATTGATCCCTCTGCCTTCTGATTGGTTGTATCCTATAACCACCCATTTACTATGATGAAGGCATACCACCAGTCATCATTAACTGGTGANGTGCAGTTGATCGGGAATGTGAATGTCAATCAGGAAGGCTAAAACCACTCTCAATTAATGCGTTTTACTACAAGGCAAATCTATACCTACATTTGACTGCAGTATTAGTTCAATAATAATGGTTTTTGAAAAATCAATCGCTTCCTACAAAATACTATCGCAAAAGAATTCTGAAGCAAAACACGGACGGCAAATGCAGAATGTGCCACAACCAAAATGAAACTGTAGCACATCTCATGTGCACTTGCAGCTACCGAATACACATGGAGACACAATAGGATTGGTCACTACATTCATCTTGAATTATGCAAACATTTTAACATCACCACTTCGACAAAAAATTGGTACGATTACAGCCCAGCACCAGTGACAGAAAACGAACAAGTAAAAATTCTGTGGGATGTACCAGTAATAACTGACCGCGAAATCAGAAGCAACCGCCCGGATATAATCGTCAAACTAAAAAAAAAGAGAATGCTTATTCATTGAACTGGCTGTCCCAGCTGATCACAACCTACTGCAAAAAGAATCAGAAAAACACTCCAAATACGCAGACCTCAAAATGGAATGTGAGAAAATGTGGCGATGCAAAATAAACATTGTACCGATAGTCATTGGCGCGACAGGGGTCGTGAGCAAAAAACTCATGAGACATATCCAACAAATTCCGGGTAACGTTCGATTCGACATGATCCAAAAGATCACATTATTGAGCACTGTGCACATTCTTCGGAAGGCCTTGAATGCACCACTGGACTAAAATTACACTTCTGAATCACAGCATAATTTCTGTAATAATTTCGATTCTTCATCTTCAATCATCTCTACCTCTGCTCTGAAACCCTTGCCAATTCTTCATCTGCTGCAATTCTGTAATCTGACTTCTCCGTGTATTGCATAGGAATAACAATTTGAATGTATTACTGAAATTTTAAAAATTTACTCCAATCTCGCCATTTTCCTTTGGGGGCAGGTTGCTCCCCGGATTATGTGTGTATCTACCAGTTTTACTGTGAATAAAGAATATAATAATCATAAGCAATATTCCAATGTTCAGTCAAGATTCTACCCTATGTGTGCAAAGCTTTTGAAAATCTGTGCTGAACTATAGACTAATATGTTCCAGTGTGTGTGTAATTGTATTCCATGGTATTATTGGAACATTTGAGGAGCTAGCGGCTAAATGGTTGTAACCGTCAAGACTGCTCAACTGAAACCACCCACCTGACTGACAAAATATCCCCATATTGTTCCTGAAATTGTGTAATTGTAGTGGCACCTGGCATATGCCAAAAATTTTTACATCTGTATTACCTCAACTATTGTGCTTATATTTCACAGGTCATACGGAGTACCTCAAACCTGAAAATGCATTCGCTGACACAAACGCCGATGTGGGTGCATTTGTATTGGCGTTCTACAACAGTCTTTATGCCTATGGTGGATGGTACGTATTTGCGTTCTCCCTCTATGTAGTTCAGTTTTAAGTTGAAACCAACCACTAAAATTGTTGCTGTCAGTACGCTTATAAAATCAACACTTTTTTTAGTTAACTTCTTGTGTATCTATGACTAGGCCTATTGAGTAATTATTTGTTTTGTATTGGTGATTATTTGATGAATAGCATGATTTCGTGCTAAGAGACAGATTGTTCATTATTTAATAAGTGATGCATTTTGAGCTGGTTTTAATTAACCTTGACGGCGAGTGATTAATTTCAATTTTTCTCAGGAACTATCTCAACTTTGTCACAGAGGAAATGAAGGAGCCGCACAAGTCAGTTGATATTTTTTATGTGTTAGAGTTATTGTCTTTGGTTTGGATATGACTGCAAGTGCCGGAATTATGAGATGGAGGCTCATCAATTGTGTTGTGGTATTATTGTTGGCACTGCCAATTAAAATATTATGTTGTCAACTCTCACAGTAAATAGGCTCGGGCGCTGTGCATATTTGCTAGGCTTGGTTTCGTATTCATTGATGGGAATGATGTTGATGCTGGCAAACATTGATAATATGCGCTTATAAGCCAACAATCCAACATGCAATGAATTTTTTCAAGCAGCATATGCAATATAATGTAGGCCTATACCTAACAGCGATAAAGCTTGAGCGTATTTCAATATAATATTATTCACTTCGATACTAAAGTTTTGTACCTTCAAAAGTGTCTCTCGATTAATCACTTGACAATGTTGACATATTCTGTGTTGTGTAAATATGAAAGAAGGCAATATGGAGATTTCCAGTAAATTCGGCCCTCGGTAAATTCGGCCAGTGAATTCGGCCCTCGGTAAATTCGGCCCCCGGTAAATTCGGCCAGGGCCAGGGTAACAATAACAGTTACAATAACATTACCTAACCTTAACCCTAACCTAATTCTAACCCTAATCCTAACCTAACCCAAATCATAACCCTAACCTAATCCTAACCCTAACCTAACCCTAATCCTAACCCTAATCATAACCCTAACCTCCTAATCACTTGATAATAATATAATTATGTAATATAATTCACATTAATAGTTGGTAATACAATTTTACACAAAATTCTCATAGGGCCGAATTTTCCGATTGAATTCGGTCCCGTAAATATCCGCGTTATCTCCCGTGACTGTGTGATATACGCATACCCTGACCTCCAAATCACTCGATAATAACATAATTATGTAATTCATTCACATTAATAGTTGGTAATACATTTTTATACAAAATTCTCCGAGGGACGAATTTACCGAGGTCATGGCCGAATTAACCGAGGGCCGAATTTACTGGCAACCCAATATGGATAGATGTTGACCTGACTTAACTCCAGCAGCAATATTTTTCTTTGTTATTTCCAGTATTTGATCAATATGAAGAAAGTAGGCCTACCTTAGTATGTATTTTTGCAACTTTATTTAGTGCCCAAACCATATTGCACATTATACTTACCCACGTGCACTGCTTGTTGCTCTAATTTGACTGAGTGTTGGGCAGAATGTCACTAAGTGTGTGTGCAAGTAAGTCTTCGTGTTACAGCCAAGAATTTATCCCTTAAACATAACTGTGAAGCAATTTTAAGCTGAATGTAAGAAACAATTACTTCTTCTTGGCGAACAAACAAAATGCTATGTGACTATGTGTGTCTGTGCAACCGATAAAAGGGTACCGGCTGTCAAAATCTAACGAGCATGATATTTTCCGTTTTATTTTACTAAAATTGCATCCAAATGACATTCTAAATTGTAACTTTGAATTTGGGATGCTCAATTTGGCATAAGATTGAGTTAGACGCAAAACATTGATCCTTTTCAGGAATCTTCCACGAGCCATCATGATCTCCTTACCCCTGGTCTCTGTTGTGTACGTTCTTGCTAACCTTGCTTACTTCACCGTGCTATCTCCAAGGGAATTCCTGAGATCGGACGCAGTAGCTGTGGTAAGTTTGGGAGGGGACACTTGGTTGGTATTTTCAGTAGCGCAGAACAGCTGTTACAAACCTAGGGGGTTAGCTGTTCCAATGATGTGTTTTGAACATTTTTTAGTCTTGATGCAGGGGGAACTNTTTTGCCGTGTGGATGTGATCAACAGTCATTCGTAAGGTAATCTTAAAGTGACGCGGTTTAGTAAATGCGAGTGTTGTTTTTGACAAAGTCAAAGAGTTGCAAAAGACTGAGTGGTGCATGCAGAGGCAACTTAATTAAGTGCTCCATTCAAGTGAATGTTATTTGTTACCTAGAACATATGCGTGAAGGTGAAGTAGGCTAATGAGTCAATTCACTCTTCATATTCTTGAAAATAGCATCATAATTTTGCATAGGAAGTAATTTTTCTTGCAATGGGCTACTGCCTTATGCAGGTGATTGTGATTGTTATTGCTTAGTTAATGTTTGTAAAAAGTATATCAACTTTTATTCAATATCGTTATGTAGCACAGTGAAGAAAATATGTGTGAAATTGCATAATGCAGATTGTATAATTTTGTTGTTGAAAGACTGTTGGTTCCCCACTACATTCTTGACTCCCTACCCAGTGTTGAAATAGTATCTAAGGTCCTATCTCTAGCTAGGCATCTTGTGGCCAGATTAAGTACAATTTTATCAAAATTGCGAGCTCAACGTTAGTGAGATTTGCATTCCTTTCTGACTTCAGAGTTGTCCTTTTGTGTTGAAAAACGCGAGTGGAACTGAACATATTGTTGCCAACAACTACTGTGACTGATCCACATTACAATCGGTTTAAGTAGTGATTTCATGTTTCATGAACTGAAGGGTTAGTGGCCCCAGTTTTGTTTACATTTAGTAAAGACCACTCTGGAAATTTATCGTGAGTATAAACGCTTTTATTCCAACTATGACTTATGGTTCTGAGCTCCTTTCACTTGTTTAGTTATCTGCCTTTCATACTGAATGGTATTAGGGTGACTTCATCCTGTATTTTATGCCGTATCTCGTTTTTTTTCAGCTCTTTGGTGACAAGCTTCTCGGGGTAATGTCTTGGATCATCCCTGTTTTTGTATCCCTATCTTGCTTCGGGTCAGTGAATGGATCCATATTCACTTCATCAAGGTTAGTGGTTGATTGGTTGTTAGGATCTTAGGCTATCAGGATGCAATCATCGCGGTGGTTGAATTCATGACTTTTTCTGTATAAGGTCAGTGCAGCGTAGACCATGAGCTCAGTGAACTGGATAGCAAGCATTTTACTGGTGCATCAAAATGTATCTTCTTTTCTGTAATGGATCCACTGTATAAAGTTTTTTCAATTCGGATAACCCAGTAACCAATCATGTTTTGATTAACTATAGTTGTTTACGTTTACACTGCAACAGGATACAACTGTCTATCCATTGTCTCAAATGTCAAGCTTGCGTGAAACATGGAACAGGCAGAGCTTCTGTGGTGGACTGTTTTTAGTGTTTGTCAAACAAGCAGTGTATCCAATTGTCATTCTACTTCACTTCTGTTCATTCATGTGATTTTGCCCGAGTCTTTGAACTGAGTGTTGTTTTCTAAAATGTAGAATTATGGTGTGCAAACTGTGTTATGTCTGTCTAAGCATGTTCATTGTTCACATAGTTCTACTTACTTGTGCAATGGCTACAATTGCAAACTTTATTACAGTTTGAATTTTTGTGTTTCAAGCACGTTTGCGTCATCGTTTGTATGGTACATAACAACTTCAATACAAGGTAGGCTGCCGCGGTCTATCAGCACTTGCGTTTCATAACGAATCATAAATCACTTCGGAACGCATGGTTTGCCTTTTCCGCTGACATCAACCGGGTATTGAATGAGGTCTTGAGTCATGGCTCGTAAATACTTGTTGCACTTGAACGCTGCAGGTAAATTTAGAGAAAAATTTAGAGTTTGTCAATTTTGGTTTGGACTTTGACATGTTTACTTGTGGATGTTGTACCTTTTATGATACGATTATTGCCGCTATGCTTCGTTTTTCTTCTGAGCATTCACCTCTACTAGTACTGTCAGGGTAGAATGGCACAGATCGATGATAACATTTTTTTCGTTTGCCCTTAGTTCTGCGAAGGTTTCGTACCATTTGTGAGTTCGTTTTGTGTCAGTTGCCTGTTTTTCCTGTGATTCTGTTGATGTATGGCTCCGCGGTCATCTAATTGAACGGACGTGTTTCCTGAATTGTTCAAATCTCGGTAACACATGATTAAAGGCCAATCGGTAAAGAATTCAGGTCGTTTGGAGGATTCGTGTATGGGGACATGAGCAATCAAGGATGTGGTGTAGATGAATTCTGGTCTATATACATTATACATATATCATTACATGGATGTACTTGCGATTTCACATTACCATTGCAAAAGCCTGAAGTATCGGATTATTATATTTTTGAAATCGGTTCCAAACACATTCACTCTACCAATCCGCAGATGGACATAATGCGTTGTTTGCGCGTGGAAAGTCGAATCGTTAGGATTGTCGTGAGTAAGAAATAGAACACACTGCCCAACAAACTTCAGTAAATTGGAATTGCAATTATAGGTCTGCTTAGCTTCACTTAATCTCATGAACCTTCCACCCTCATGCATTCTCAGCGTGACTTGAAATAATATGGAATCTCGACAGTATTATCCAACCTATAGAATCGAACATGACATGAACAAAGTTATGAATTGTTTGAGATGATCCACCACAATTCTGGATTAAGCATTGGAAGCCAATTGCGCATTTAGGATTTACTCTTTCCGTGGTTTCCTGGCTTATTGATCCCGAGCTTATCTAGGTCATAAATAATATACACAAATACTGTAAGTGGAATTCAGGTTGTGCCTCAGAAAACCTATATTCCGCATAACAAGTCTGTAATTATGTTTGTTGACGGTAAGCATATGTATCTGGCGTTTCCGATAATCGGATCTTCTAGTTGTCATTGGAATTTGGTTCATCGATCTGTTTACATGGTGGCTGCGATACTAGCCAGCACTATTTCCCATATTATCTACTTGTAATTTGGAATTGTGTCCCAATTCATTATCCTTTATCCATAAATTACTCTTTCAGATTATTCTTTGTCGGTGCCAGGGAAGGCCAGCTACCCAACATTCTTGCCATGATCCACACAAAATACCTGACGCCTGTCCCAGCACTGATTTTTAATGTAAGCCCCTATTCTTGTTTAGAATATTTTTATCTCCATTGACGTGTAATATTTCTATTCAGTGCATCTTGTCCTTGCTGTACCTCGTGTCCGGGGATATTTGGAGCTTGATCACATATTTCAGCTTCTTCAACTGGCTTTGCGTGGGCTTGGCCATTGGTGGGCTGCTGTGGTGGAGATACAAATACCCAGAAATGGAGCGACCCGTCAAGGTAAAGTTTCGCGCAACGGCTCCCTGCATACGAATTGCGACTCGCTGATAGAAAAGGTCACAGACCGTCTGTGTTGCAAGCACGCTTTGTGTATAAAATTTACATATATATCTTGGAAGACTTGTGGAAGTCTTTCTGTATTGTGGAATCATAGATTCCAAGATTTTTGACTTGCCAGATATTGTAAAACCGATATTGTCACGCTTTCAAGGCTATGTGAGCTGTGGGTTTGTAGCTATTCACACTACTGCGCAGTGCGCATAATCAGGACCAGGCATTTGAAGCGTGTATGAATCTGAGACGACGCCCTTTTGGCGTGGTCCGTTGATGCTTAATTAGATACGTGTTGAAATGTTGTTGCACTCATTTTGATAAGAACCGCGGCTTAACGAAATCAACCGTTACATTGAGATTGAGAGAAATGTCGCTCGAAGCCGTAGAGACACAAACTCTCCCTTGCGAGTCCCTTGAAAGTACGGAATGAATCACAGAGGTGACGAAAATAGGTCTGGAGGTTTTCCTCCGGATTTTTGTACAGTCACTCGCTTTAATTAGCACAGATTACCACAGTATGGTTTGAACCTCGCCTACGAACTACGATTACGCGACCATTATATCCAATTATAGGAACTTGCACCTAGAATTATCTTTCAAAGTTCACGTCCGGGTGGCGGGTTTTTGACTGCGAGTCATGAGTCGCTGTGACGCGATTGATCACTTGAAAATACAGATACAGGGCTCAGGTATTGCTCATTGATATCGATTTCCGTATATAGACCGAATGATGTAACCTTTCGCGCTGCTGTTATATATCCGCTGGCGACGGAACGATGCGGTATCGTGACGTCGTAAGGATTGACGCAGCGATTCATCGTTTGTGTATTTGGAAATTTCGTCATTTCAAAACAACGCAAGATTGCAATAGAATGTTGAGATAGGAAGGCGAAAAAACGACTTGTAGTCGTCTAAATCGGAAACCCACGTTGGCCTGGAACATGAAAATGAGAGGCATGTACTGTACCAAATTGTACATTGCGCGCTGAATGAAATATAATACAAGATAGCATAAAGAGGACAAGCGATAATAATGAGGGGAGTGTGTCAGTAGGCGAAGATCGTGGTTGGCTAACAGGAGCGCTGTCTGGGATTTTTATCGGCCATGGATATCCCTGTTATCGGCGATCAACGAACATATGTTGATTTCCCTTCATCCTCGCCGTAACATTTTCGTATATTCAAGCATAGTAATTTTCGATACTCCAGAGCTAGTCCACAGGATTAAATATTAACGCCGCGGTCGTCAACTACTCGGTTGTGCGCGCGTCACGTGACCTCTTTCGTCTTCTCCGCAGATGCACATCTCGCTGCCGATTACGTTCTTCGTGGCCGCCACGTTTCTGGTGGTGTCGGCCGTGTACGCCGCGCCCAAGGAGTGCCTGATCGGCACTTGCATCGTCATCACCGGCATACCCGTGTACCTGATCGGTATCCGTTATCAGAAGAAGCAGCCGAAATGGCTGGACACCGGGATGAGTAAGTTTGATTTTTCGCTTTCGACCGAGTTGATGTTGTGAAAAACGGTGTGCGCGCTGCAGTTTGCAATGTAGGTCTCTGCGTTAAGTGTTTACGAAAGTGTGCCATGTCCTGTATTGTGTAAGTGTGCGGCGGCGTGTTGACCTCGATTAACGCCGCAATCCGCACATCGAGATAGTGCGTTGTTTGTGCGTGGAAAGTCGCATCGTTAGGATTGTTGTAAGTAAGGAACGGAACATATCGCTTTGGTCGTTAAATTCCTTGGGTGTGGCGGGGGTTCGCCGGATGAGACTAGAATTCTGAATACTGATTAGACCCGTAACTAGGGCTGGGCGAAATCGGTATCTGGGTGATTCGATTCCGACTGAGTATTTGGGTACCTACATATTCCTAAGTGGAACAAATAATGATAACTTTGAAGGTTCAAATATGTCCAACCCTAGCAAATGTTGTTGAATTTACCCTCCGCCGCTGTGATATATTTCGTCACAGCGACTTCAAAATCGTAGCGTTCCTAAGATTTGGTGGAATCATTCAATCATTTTATGTCGTGGAGCTGAGTTGTTCCACACCGGCCCATTCATTGCGTAAAAACTTACGCTTCCGAAGTACTAATGCGCATTTTATAGCTTGATATCGTCACGGCGTTAATAGACCGGTAGGCTATGACGTGTTACGCCCCTTGACGTAAATCGTGTTCGCTTTGCACTGTATAGTGTTTGGTGGTAAGCACGAATATTTCTTCCTGTGGCCCTACCGTTGGTACGATTCAATCCCATTGTATTCGCGAGCATGTGAAACACCTTGCGACGTGTTGTGTGCCGCGCTAATGCATTCTTTCATTTTTCGCGACCACCACAGGATCCATGACCTATGTACTGCAAAAGTTGTTTCTTGTTGTGAATCAGGAGTCGTGAGGATTGAAAAAACAAAGATTCGAAACGTTTGTGATAGGAATTTCTGAACTTTGTGCAATGGGAATCTTTTTGTTGCCTCGGCTGTCGCGGTTAGCGTGACTTTTTGCAGGCTGATCGCAGAGTAGAATTTTCATTTTGCTTGGCAGAGACAGGGTCTCGCGCAGGGTGGGCATTTTCTTAAATTACAAAC
>ATSW01007463.1:0-20437 GCA_000444245.1 Botryllus schlosseri
CAATTCTTCATGTTGCCTATGACTTGGCGCTTGCCCCATGACACTGAATAAATGCCTGCTTCAAGATGTATATATCTCTGTTTTTCGGATCACGACGCGATTCTCTTTACTATAAGTGCCATTGCGCATGACTCGAACCTATAAGTGCCATTGCGCATGACTCGAACCAAGTCATATGACTCGAGACTCAGGCGGCCAAGACCGACATATCATTGTAGTTTCGAAGAATAGTAGAGTAACCACCCTATTAGGATTTCGTCTATTGGTACTGGTACTTGAAAATGCGACCAGAAACTAATAAAAATGAGGGAATTAGTATAATATGAATTCGAGCCATTTGATATCACCAAACAGTCATAAAAAGTGGGTTTAACAAGACTTTGACTGGAAACTGAGCAGTCAACACAATGACTTGGACTCGAGTCTTATGACCGTGACTCGAACTCGACCCTCTGCTCAATGACCTGGACTCGGTGGTGAATTGAAAATGACTCGACTTGAGTCAAAACTATAAAATTGAGATTGACTTGTGACTTGGGTTACAACCCTGCCATTCTGAAAGTAGTTTTGTCATGAGTTTGCATCAATTTTCTGACTAACAGTTCCCCATGAACTAGTGCCTGTATCAAGATGACTGAATTTATCTTTTCGAGATTTTACCCATTTGTAGTATCACAAGTCATTTTGCATTAATCGCAAAGCCACAATGCAATTTGCGAAGTAGCAACCACCATTTTGCTGCTGTAAGTATGCAATCTCTCTGCTAAATCCACTTTATGAAAGAACCTGAACACTTTTCGAAGGACATTTTTTTATCTTATCTCTAGTATGAATGTCTTGAATCTTGATATTACCATTCTCAGGCGACCATTGATTTCACATCAATATTTGTCCAAGGAAAAGAATTGTATTGAAAATAGTATGAATTGCAACAG
Source organism: Botryllus schlosseri (assembly GCA_000444245.1). Taxonomy (NCBI): domain Eukaryota; kingdom Metazoa; phylum Chordata; class Ascidiacea; order Stolidobranchia; family Styelidae; genus Botryllus; species Botryllus schlosseri. The sequence continues at coordinate 936 of ATSW01007463.1, forward strand.
CATCAGGTCACATTTAGTTCTGCACAGATGTAAAGTGCAATCTTATCAGTTGCTGACAGATCGCAGAAGCTTGTGCGTAATCTGTACGTTGGCCTTATGGCAAAAAATCACTATCGTCCACCTCATCATCCTTTAATTCATCAAATGATGCCTCAATCATGACACGTTGCCTGAGGAAGTTGTACGTGCAGACAAAAGCTGGAATTACATGTAGAGTTGTGCTGACTTTCAATCACAGGCCTGTTCTTAGGCAGGAAAATACTCTCTTCAAAACACCAAATGCACGTTCAATTGTCAATCTGGTCTTTTTGAGACTTTTGTTATATGACAGTTCAGTCTGACGCAAGGGATTGCGTAATGGTGTCATCAGATAACTAGTCAACGGGTATCCTTGGTCCCCCAGCAGCAATCCATTTGAGGTCGACTGATTTTCCAGATATCCATACAATGCAGAATTATGGAATATCCTTGAATCATGTGCAGAGCCGTACCATTTAGCATAAATGTTGGTGAATATAAGTCGAGCATCACATACAGCCTGAAACATGAATGCATGTATTGGTATTGTGAATTACTATTGTATGCAAAACTTGCACTTCATAATGACATAGTGGACAAGGTATTTATTACTAGAAATCAGTTCATTGAATAATAGTTTCAAGAAATCCTCCACACCTGCAACAAAGTGTACGATGTAACATATCTATATTGTCATATATTGCAACATGAGAATACTTGATATATTTATTGATAGGTATTGTTATGGAGGCTTGATGCAGGTGTTGCCTATATCGCTATAGCTTATAAATCAGTTATGATATTCACCTGGCAGTTTATGGAGAGTTTCGGTTTCTGAACCGTTCTGCATTCTCACCACCTGGACTCTGAATACGAACATGAGTGCAATCAATTGCACCTATCAAATCTGGAAATGATGCGATTGCAAAAAATTCCTCTTTCACACTCCGTAGGTTGGAATGAGGCCATCGTACGAAAGTCCAGAGATTAGCAACTATGACTTTTGAAACCTGTAAATGAAAATAACTGAATTTGCAAAAGGGCAAGCAATCGAACACCATCACTTCCTTACCTCCTTGATTACATTTGATACTGCCGGCTGCGAATTGCCTTCCAAATCACCAGAAATCAATTGAAAAGACGCTGCTTGTGAAGCGTAAGAATATCAACATTTTATGCAGTACTGGACTACTGGTAGAGCAACGCCTTTACTAGAATGTCTGAAGTCATTCTGAATGATCGCAATGAAGTCATGAAGGCCTTGTTTTGTGAAGCGATAGCGTGCTCTAAATTGGTCGTCAGAGATATTTTCCATAGGGTTTTGCAAATCTGCCAGTCGACGTCTCGGTACTCTTTCATGAACTAAATCACGATAATACTCTTCCCCAGTCCACCTCATGAACTCTAAAAAATCCATCTTTTCATCAGCAGTCGCGCAGTACAGCTACCACGATCCCAACAAATGAGAGATTATTCCCCGTTTTTGGCGACTTACATTTAACACGTAAACAAGTCTTACCGAGCGAAGAAATTTCTTCCATGATACCATCACGGATCCACTGGTTTCATTCTCGAATTACGCTCGGCATCACAAGAGTCGTCGATGCGTGACCATAAATAATTCCCGTCTTACGAAATAGTTGTTGTGATGCGAAACCGAGTATAATTCGGCGAATTATCGTTAATACGAGTTTTACATTGGTTTCGAAATACGGGCATAAATTTCCGAGGTTCACACACAGAACGCGACGTGAACTTCACGTTCACACCATACCTAATCAGCAAACTGGAGCATCCGACACGTGCGAAAAAATGGCGTCAACTTGACGCTCAGCTACCTTTCTCCGAACGATCATCGTATTTTTTAATAACGGCTTGATTAGTGCGAGCCACGAAGATAGTAGTAAATATCATTATTGTAGACTCACCATGGCAAGTTACTGTAAATGCTAATTTTTCGCCTTTGGGCTCTTAAGGTATGGTTATCATACGTCCTCCTTTAGGAGGATTTGTCCTCCTTTTTCGAGTTTTTGAAAATGTCCTCCGAGGACGCCTACATGTCCTTCCTCTTGAGATTTTGTCCTCTTTTTTGAGAATTTTATTAAAATTTACGGCCAAATTCGACTGAGATATCGTAAATCAGAACCGAAGTAACGGTCCGGCGGGTAGCCTATTTCAGGAGCTGAGCCGGAAAGTTGACTTTTTTTAGTCAACCCACTGAAAATGTGAAGGGAAACTGTATTTTGGGCGCCGAGTGAAAACTTGACCTTTTTTTTAGTCAACCGACCTAGCAGTGGGATAAATTTACCAATTTTCCAGGATTTACCTCCAGTATTCTAAGTTTGAAAATTTTGAAAACGTGTCCTCCTTTCCCGATTCCAAAATATGGTAACCCTATATATCCTAAGGCAGTGTGGATCATATAAGCTTAATTTTCATACCGCGACCTAAATCAAAGATTTCGTTTAATTTTGTGACTCGAGCTTTACAATTCGAAAGAGATGCATTTTAAATGTCAGTATGCTTCGTTCATACGGGCAGTTATAGCATATAACATAAAGGACGCTCAGACAACCCAGCAGCAGTTGCTCGCAATGCAATTCTATGAAACATGCCGTGTGACTAGGGTTGCATTTAAAACAAACGGTGTTCTACAATACTTTGTTTAAAACATGTTTAAACAGTGTTTTAAACAGAGGCCTTTTAAAAAAATTGTGTTTTTTTAGTTGCAAAATTATGCTATAAGTGTGTAAATGCTTTCCAAAAATCATGTTGTATAAGCCTACGCGGACAATTACCACCCAATAGCCGACGTATATCGATATGGAACGGTTGGAACCCTCAAAATTGTCGGTTCAACAATAATAGTATAGATATTTCGTCTAAGGAACTATATTTACCCTATATTTTCAGTTGTCAATGCCAAACCACTATGACGTAACAATTGAATATGCGTGACGTCATGGCTTAAAAAAAAGCAACAAAAACATTTTTTAAATTAGAGCCTTGTTTTAAACATGCTTGTTTTAAATTGATTCTTGTTTGAAATGCAACCCTACGCGTGACGCATACGACGGTAATATTGGGTACCGACCTTCTCGACGGCCCGAAATATCACTTTCGAAGCGGAGGTTGGGCCAATCAGCAATCTTTTTGGAACCGAACTTTGCCCAGCCGTGTATGTTGGCCAAAACTTCATGTCTTCATATGTCCCGACCCGTAAAGGGACGGACGCGATCTGTGTCTATATTAGTCCTGCACCAGCTCGTTGCACGTCCTTCGACTAAACTAAAGCATAACAACTGTCTTCGATGGTGATAGACGGTACATGTACTGTACAAGGAGTATACCATTCTTTAAAAATTGTGATTACAGTTATATTCATTTCGGAAAATTAGACGTGTTCAAAACGAATCGGGTGCGGTAGTTAGGCCCCGCTGTTTACCTCCCTCTACCCTGTCCGAATAATACCCGCGCCTGCTAGAGCTTTCCTGAAATACCAATTTCGGACAAATCTTGTGATAACATCAAACGAATTCGTATAATACAAGGTTCGGAACATTTTCATGATCAAACCATATCATCGTAAGAACCACTTTTCTCCGTCTCGTATTTACCTCTAGTACCCAACACAGTGACCTTGGATATGTATTAACATCACATATCCACAGTGGAACGCGATATGCGCGAAGAAATTTTGTTGCAAGATATTCAACAAATATTACATGGATATTAAAAGATCGCTCTAGTGCGGTCGCGACCCGAAAACAATTTTCGGTTGGTTTGTGCGAATGAATGAATATTTTTTGTCAAAAACGAGCGAATGGCGCTCAAAAAGCTCCGCTCTGTTTCACCTCGGCGTTGTTGATCTCTATACAGCGAGAGCTATATAATAATCCGTGAGGCGACTCTTAATTTGTAACCATACGGATCGCATGACAACTTTGTGTGACTTACAAGCCATGTTCCCGCCATCTCCACCCAAATTTGTATTCTTATTTCGCTATAAACAGCTATAGGCTGGAATGAAATAATAATAACTGCAACCGTATGAAACCTTTTCACGTCCTCAATTACTAGGATAACTCAAGATAGGCCTACGATTGCCACTGCACACAGTAAAACAAGTATTTTTCGAGCACTAAAAGATTCTCGCGAGAAGATCAAAAGCAGTGCAAAAACGCACCATGCAATTCCAAGATAAGACACAAGTAAACGGTAATAAATAAGGCAGTGTTACTAAACCGCTAGCAGCACAAGATTCCTGCATGAAATATATGCAGAAGTATTCCATGCCGACATACAATGACGCAATTTGAAGTCCATCATGCCATAGCGCCGCTTCCGAAACGCTACCAATCCAAATCCACTGGATAGTTCCCGTCGAGACACGCGACGCAGTGACCAACTTCTTTGTCGCCGCTGTTTCCATTCGAAATGTTGTCGGATGCATTTTTGTCGAAAGAAGTTTTCCAAGCCCCGTTTCGCACGGATTTCACCAAACCGTCGAGAGAGAGATACGCCAAGCTGTCGGCGCCCATAATTTCGGCTATGCCCTCCACCGATAGCTGATTGGCGACAAGTTCCTTTGTGTTTGGTATATTTATGCCCATGTAACATGCGTTTTTGAGCGGCGGAGATGCGATACGTATGTGTACTTCCTTCGCGCCTCCTTGACGCAACATTTTCACGATCGGTCCCATCGTGTTTCCACGTACTATAGAATCGTCGACCAGCACAACGCGTTTGCCGGCTACGTTTTCTCGAAGTGCGCCGAATTTTTTGGCCACCGCCAATTGCCTTAATCGTTTGGTGGGTTGTATAAACGTGCGGCCGATGTATCTGTTTTTAGCGAGCACGTCCACGAAAGGCACGCCGACTTGAGCCGCGTAACCGTGCGCTGCGGGGGTAGAACTCTCAGGCACTGCACCCACTACATCAGCTTCAATAGGCGATTCAACACCAAGTTGTTGGCCGCAGCGATACCTAGCACCGTACACCATCTGTCCGTCTATTACCGAGTCGGGCCGAGCAAAATAAACATATTCAAAGATGCACAGAGCTGGAGGTTTGTTGTTAGGTCTGGCGACCACATCGAGTGAGGCAATTCCTTTTTTTGTAATAGATACAATCTCTCCAGGCGCGATCTCACGGTGCATGATCGCCCCTATACTCTGAAACACGCACGACTCGGAAGACACGACGTAGCCTTCTACGTGATTTTCATCGACGGGCGACATGAGCTTTCCTATACAAAGCGGGCGGTTTCCGAACGGGTCGCGTAAAGCGAAAATTTCGCCTTCGTGCATGATTAAAAGTGAGTAAGCTAACGGCGCACGCCGCATCAGATACTTGATCCTCTCCACCCAGTCGCGTCCTTCTCTTTTCTCTGGCGGGTAACACAAGATCTGAGCTATCACTTCGCTGTCGGATGCAGTTCTTAGTCCGACCCCACGCTCTAAAACTTCTTTCCGCAATGAATTTTTGTTAGTCAGCTCGCCATTGTGCGCGACAGCGATTTGTCCGTGTATATTCTCCAGTACGAAAGGCTGACAATTCTTGATTTCTGATTTTCCTTGCGTGGAGTATCTGGTGTGGCCGACGCCGAGGTTACCGGCGAGCTCACAAGTCCCATGCCGCGGTGATCATTGAATCTATCGGAAGGGCTTCCGGTTCCTGTGACGATGCCAGCGCATTCCTGTCCGCGATGTTGAAGCCCAATTAGAGCGAGGTTGATGGTATTGGCGACATCTAACTCCGTAGGCCACTCCCCAGTTGCAACACAACCAAACACTCCGCATTCGTGCGTCAAGACGCTCGATTCGCCGACTACGTCATTAGAAAGTCCTCCAGAGGCCATTACAGAGACGCAGCGACAGTGCAGTCAAACGGATGACGTGTGAAACTGTGATTTAGGACGGATCGTAAACAGCACTATCTCAGTAAATCTGCAAAGAAATTGGAGCAAGTAAGTTAACTCTTCGGAAGCATCGATGTGTTGATTGTACGGGAGCTTGACCTCATTTACAAATGAGAACGTTACGCTAGTTCCTGAGTATATCGGGTGCGAATTACACAGCGAACAAAGACGCTGGTAGTTTGAAAAACTAGTTTTCGCGAGCAAGTAATGCAGTGTCGCACTTATAGCACGATTGCGGACTAACGAAATAAATTGAGTGCTCTCAAATGAGACATTGTTGCGCAATTCCGTAACAATTTCGCCCTGCTCTGTCCGATAATGCTTATCGACATTTTCCGAACTATTGAATGATGTGTTCATATTGAAATATCCGGAATATTTTCGGCTGACACTGGTCAGGGGTAATCGTCAGCAACTAGCAGAGAATTGAAAAAACTTTGCATATGAATAGTCGCCTCGCCACTAATTGCTGGCGAATAGCCCTGACGAGTGTCAGCCGAAAATATTCGGATACATTTCAACAAGAATACATATCATTCAATTGCATAATGAACTTCTGTACTTCTAAAAGAGTCTCGNGTGACAGTACGTCAGTCGTTATGCGATACAAACCATCTACGTCACGGCTCANGGTGCAGTATTAGTAGTATTATTGACTAGAAATGAATGATATATCGAAGTGTTATGTTCATGCAATTTATCCTTCTCGTATCGTAGTGGCATTCGTTTCGAGTTTTACGACCTNAATCNTAGCCGAGGTGNATCGGAGAAAGTTTATGTCNAAGATTTNGGACCTAGCGCGTAGCACTCGAAATGATTGTCATTACGATGTCAAAAATCCACGCTAGTGATGGATGTCGCATGGAACGTGACTTCTAAAGCGGTGGCGGAAAAATGAAATGACGCGGTAATTGTATTTGATATAAACAGTCGGGCNANCTAGCACANTTACCGGTCGCGTACTATTTATNCAATAATTTGATGGCGGGAATACGAAAAATACTCTTTGTAAAACGTAACGAAAACACAAGTTGAATCCGCATGATATATCATCACATGATATTTGTTGTAAATGCATTATCACCAACACTAGGAACATGGACTGGACAGTNATATTCGCTGGTCACAAATNTTACGATGTAACCCTACCTACATTATGTAAACATCAATTATCCNGACTTATCAAAACGAATTTAGTATTTTTATCCAATNCACAGAAATGCATCAAATATATGCCGACTTTGCCAGCACACTAAATACCGCAACTCACGAAGAAGGATACCGGNTGGGCGGATGCCATTCGCATGGTAGGCGCACACATACGAAAACACTNTTCCCAATTGCCGNCAAATAAATACATCAGGCTGGAGCTGTCTTACGAAATAACAATTCTTAAACAGCACCGATCAGATTGGAATGGAGGAAGACCATCCAAGTAAATGAGCCNCGAGCCGAATTCACGGATATCGTTAACTCAGTGTTATCACGCGCGGGACACGCCACGCACCGCATGGTGATGGATGGTTGAGTTATGTAACATTCGTCGGCGGTACGAGTTGTTCAACTGTTACAAAACAGGAGACGGTGTGCAGTGCGTGTGCTACTATTCGTCGGAATATACACTTCTTAATTCCTTTCGCCGAAAGAGCATACCTGAATCNGGTCACCCNCGGGTAGAAGCGGACGGTAAGCTAAACCGGAAGATGCCGGAGGGCTTATTAAGTATTTTGCACTTGGACGTGGGTTAAAGTCGTACCGTTTTCGCGTTGGCAACCCNACNTTTTCATAGAATCGTACATCCTTTATAAACAACAACTTCGCGACTAATCAATTACCATCNAAAAGANATCGTCGATATAACAAAACGATGCATTTAATCATTCACGGCGAACAAAATTCCACGTTATAGTGAACGTATCGAAGTCCGCAANATTGCTAGATAACCAGCAGAGATCTTCGCCTACTTGCAGAATTTGACGAAATNGACAGAAGTNTGTCGTGTGCNTTTAAAAAAATTANCGAAAACATTNAATTCCNAAAATGAACGACTCATCACCGGTACATCAACCTCTGGTTTCAGTATTCAATGAATTGAACGTAATCAGCATTTAGTTTCACCCGCCGGCCGCCCCCATACGATTNCCGATGTATTNGNCATCGTTACGGTAGCGGACCCCCATACGGCATACGGATAAAGCATGTACGCTACAAAGTTCTAGGTTTATCTACGCCGCAAAGCTANATTACTAAATCAAAGGCAATTGCACATAGACTGCATGGCATTACTGATCTATGTCATTTAACCATTCATTCAACAACTAAAACAAATTCCGCACCTTANCCATCTTCCTTCAGTCCAAAGTGTTACGTGTATCCCGTCTAGTTTATACTAACACTCACAACACGACACCGACAGTGAAAAGACAAATGCTGATAACTCAACCTACCCTTACCAAATCACGATTCGCTTCTACCTGATGAGATCCATTGCGGGACTACGGCACCAAATCGACTCGTAGTGCGAGCAGCTGAGTTACAATAACACAAAGCTGATGAAAGCGCCATGCTATCTCCGCAGCGAAGCGTGAAGAAATATGAACTCTGATGGCTTTTCTTCAGCTTTTTACTTCGTAAACATCTATTTACTTTGGATGTCAATATAAAAAAGAATATGTGCAATTCCTTCTGATTACTCTCTTATGTGGCTAAAGTCCGGACTAAATAGGCATCATGCTGAATGTGATAATTCTAATATCCCCAGAGCAATATCATAGCCGNNNACAGCATCTATAGTACATCACAAGCTTTGCGCTATNGTAATCTCATAATTATGAGCCGCAGATACTTCGGACTGTGACTCGAATTCGATGTTATTTTCGTACAATCGCTTTGACTCCGATTCATAACAAAATGAAAATGACTCAACTTGACCTNGTCCAGTTAAAATTTGAAATCAGAAAATGAGTNGTGACTAGGAACTAGGGGGCTGTCTNAGAGCTNTTGGTCGTGTAGGTCTCTATATCTCATGCGTTATGGTAATGATCTGTTAGGCTATGGAAGGAATGTTTGTAGTTGTAGAGAATTAATGCCCTTATTATTCATCCTAAAATATATAATTTCCTGCTAATTGAACCCATGAATTTCTTTTCTGTATAAGGTTGTCCAGCTATCATATTATACAATTAACGAGCGCATATGCCGGCTAATCTACAGTTATACATGACAATCCTGCAATGCTGACTATTATTGTTGTGATCACTTTCGTACTTGCTGCTGTTCTTTCTGTGGGATTAGCCTTTTACCAAAGATATGTCTCTTCCAAGACAGCAAACACTAACCCACAATTTTGGGAGGTGAGTGGCCTATATTTACCTGCNTCATTATACTGGTGGTGATGCCAGTTATTATTGTTGGCTCTTAGCTAGGCAGTATGTTTTAGTTTNCATCTGTCTTGGAATCAGTGTCCTGTGNTCACACTATGTTTTATTTTTNNTTNTTTTTTATTTAATTACTTCAACTTGGAAAATCATCNCTGCTCACATGTTATACTAGGCAAAACGTACCGAGATTCCGTAGGGGGGTTGCATCTACACTACACCAGGGTTGTTCTTGTTCCAAAAGAACTTTAATTCCAAATTTTTGCGGCTATTGNCTAAAATTGTTAGGTTGGCTAAAAAGCGTTGNACACAAAATTTGGCCCAATTCCAACCAGAAGGCTAGNAGGTAAGCTACTGGAGTTCAAAAATTTTTAATTTAANATAAAATGTTTGAAACCTTTTTCAAATTCTACTGGCTACCTCATAAAATTGATACGTTGTCTGCAAAAACGATGCAAAACAAATTTGACCCAATTCCAATCCGTAGAACCGAAGTTGTTTGGGTACGGTATTTTGTTAATAATTCTGGGATTACCACCGACAATGGTAGCCCTATATATATNTTCTAATCCAAAACTTTCAACTGCAATAACTTCGCTTCTATACCGGTTGGGATTTGTTATGTGTCGTATTGTNAGACAACTTGACAATTTCATGGTNTAGCCAGTAAAATTTGGAAAAACTTTTTTTAATGTTTCAGCCTNTATAATTNAATAAAATATTCCTAAACTCATGTAACTTCATTTCTGCTGGTTGGAATGGATTCGAATTTGGTGTGCANTGTCTTTTTAGGCAACTTGACAATTTAAGCGCCTAAAATGCAAGATTTGTAAAAAAAGTNTTTTTGAACAGCCCTTGGAATCTACATCATTCTGGCATATTGACGAAGGAGATGTAAAAAAGCCATTAGGTTATTGAGTCAGCATCACCATTTTTCACTCTATCCTAAATACCGGATTGCCNAGCACCTAGTGGGNAAGTCGCNGTCATTGGTCTGATCCATCTGGGGCTCAAGCCGACAGCATTCCAATCGAGAAGCCTGTTATACCCTCTAGCTCTAGCATTATGTTATCTAGTCGCAAACACTATAGGCAGTTCTTATGTAGGTTGGCTACTGTAGGCCCACTTCATATTCATCAAGTTACCAGTTCTTGTGAATATGTGATTCAATATTCTACNAAAACAAACATACATTGTTGATACATTATTAGCAGATCACATTCAAAAATGTTTGTTACCACAGCCTACTTATTTGACGTTGGATCATTGAAAGAACATGACTAGCCTATAATCCTCACCANTTACCAGTCTCTCATATACCAAACATTCATTTAACAGTTTCAGAAGCTTTACTTCACTGCATTCTACCCAGCGCTGTTTNCTGATTGGCTGAATGCNCCGTATGTCTACAAATTGTTTTCTCACTATGGCTTCTTAGAAGACCAAATCACAATCATTTACGTCTGTGGCCTCGTGTCGGCACTTTTCACTGGAACTGCAAGTGGATATCTNATTCATACTTACAAGGAACAGAGAGTTGCTTTGGGCGCATCAGCAGTGTATGCTCTTGCATGCTTTTTGAAGCTATCAGCTGANTACAGGTTGGTGTGGTTTTATTTTGTGNTAATTGACTGCAATTCTATAAATCACGATACAATAACATGTTAGTTTAAATTTTTAATCGACACNTAATCACTAGTTCATATCANCAGGCTCATTATGTTGACGAGCAAGATTATATTATTCAATGTATATACATNGGTTGTAAATTATTAGGGTGCAGAGGATAGGCTTCGGTCAACCAAACCAGAAATGGAAAGTTCAGCTCCAGCTTAAATCAATTTACAATATGGCCAAGTCAGGTTTCTGTGTAATAAATTCTTCTCTCATTTCAGCACGCTTATCATCAGTCGGATTCTTTCTGGCGCGGCCACTACACTGCTTTTCGCATCCCATGAGTCATGGTATGCTCGCTCGCATTTGGAGGTCCTCGATTTTCCGAAAGATTGGATCGAGATCACGTCAACCAAAGCTGCATTCGCTAGCTCATTCATGGCGGCGATGGCTGGGATACTGGCTTATTGCATGACTGAGGTTCGAGCAATTTGAATTCCGTCTATTGTAGTGTAGCCTTTTCCATGCCACCCTTGTAGATATGGTCTATGAGCCTTCTTTACCTAACAGCTTTACGGATTTGGTCCGGTTGCACCATCGTTGATGGCCGTGCCGTTCTTGGGCATCAGTNTAATGCTTATGCGGTCCAAATGGAACTCAATTGGACCACAATCATTGGACACTGAGGGGTTGGTTGAGCGGCCCAGCCCGTCGGCAACACAACTGAATGTTAAAAAGCCACGTTTTATGAAGATGTGTTGCGAAGGATTGCAGAATATTTTTAGGGTGAGTAATGAAGTTTTAAGACCAGCTATCNTTACNNGGTGGCACAGTCGCCCGGAAACTTTCAACAACGTGCAATAGGATAAAATAGACTTGTCGAATCGTAGAAAATGTGGAGTGACCCAAGATAATACATCTGCAGCGGCATCTTTTCTCACTAAGTTTATTTAATATCTTAGTAGCATTGTGTCTTACAGAATTTAATAAGACAATATTTCTTTTCTATGTATCNATGGGAGTAATTTTTCTTNGTCAAATCGAGAGTTGTCNAGTCATCATAAGTGTCAGTAACTNGGTCGCAAAATACTTCCATACTATAGGCNTATTTGTGTGAATTGGTCACAAATAGGCACAGTGATTCGTGTAGCAGTAATTTCAGTGATTGGAGTCGAAGAGTGAGAGGTTATTTTTTTCGAACACGGAAATTATACACTCCTGCAACTAAGAGTTGATTTATCAACTTGGATTATAGTTTTTATTCTATTTTCCGGGGTCATAACCAAGTCACAAGGTTCGGAGTCACAAGTCAATCTCACATCTATAGTTTTGACTTGAGTCAAGTCGAGTCATTTTCAATTTACCACCGAGTTAATATGTTCGTTTTTCAGTTCAATCCGGCTCAAACCACTTTTTTCAACTCTGCTCGAATTATATAAAATGACTCTCATTCTAAGACCGGGGTATGGTAATTTTCCTTAGTTTGCAGTTTCTGGCCATATTTTCCAAGTATCAGGACTGATAAACGAAATGCCAAGGATGTGAGGACTTTGCTATTCTTCGAAGTTACAATGAAATGTCTGTGTTGTACAATAACTCGAGTACAAGTCGAGTCAATACAAAAGTTGACTCGAGTCGAGTCATTTTAAGCATTTAAAAAAATGATTCAAGTCGAGTCATCAAAAATCGCGACCTGAGTCGGACTCGAGACACTACAACCCTGCTATTTTCCGCCTTGAAATCTCCATAGATCGTAATTCAGCATATGATCATGTAGTAGGCTACAAAGCTACTTACCTTAGTGTAAATGAAATATATATCTGTGATGTGATCAACGTACAGTATTGTCACAAAGTGCAATAAAACAGGTGTGATCGAAAAGTACCCGATTATCTTTCATGTGATGTAAAACTGCCATTATATTCTTCATGAGAACATGATGATACATATTTCAACTTTCACACACTGAGGCACTCAATTCTGCCCTGCTCTAGTAACAAATAGGCTACACGAGGCCAAAAGGTCTGTGATTTTGTAACTTTTCTAGCCTCAAATTTAAATGGTCTGTCCATGCAGTGTAGAGCCCGGATCTAACCCTGTACGTAGTTACGGCAACATCGTATATCAAAATGCCAATCAAACCATAAATAAAGAAAATTTAACGCCAATGAATGATTTTGGCCGTGGTAAAAACAAGGCTGATATTGGTAGGTAGAGATATGTTGAAAAAGAAAGGGCAATTTAATATCTTAGCACATCTTATCAGCAGGGGATTATTTTTTGACCTAAAGGATGCAAGATTTTGTACTAAAAACTTGAAGTTTTGACATCTTCTGACATTAAAAAATCATCATTCTGACAAAATTTTGCCGTCAAGTATTTAAATTAGCCATTGCTGCACATATGTTAGAATCAGGCGCGTAGCCAGAGGGGGGGTTTCGGGGGTCGAAACCCCCTCCTTTAGAAACGCGAAACCCGCTCCTTTAACGCATAACCTCGCCCTTTTTAAATGACCGCTCTGACGCTAATACTCGGTTGCATTTCAATAAGTTGTATTATCAGTATTGCGCGCGGCCAATAACAAAAGGCGCGGCATATTAACGAAAGTCGTATTGCTAATTAGCGAGATTCGTCCTTGCGCATTGCACTGCACAATGTAACGCGACACGATCTCCCGCTGAGATGATTGCGAAATCAGGTCATTCATTGTCGCGCGTTCGGCAATCATTACTAGCCTCATTTACCGCGTCTCCAACAAGCCTAATTCCGCTGGCTTGAATGATCACATCTGCAATAGGCCGTGTGCGCACGATATCGTCACTAGCCTTCACAATCACATCTGCATTGGCTTGGTGTGCACGATATCTTCGCTTGCCTGCACAATCGCATCTGCAATAGGCCTAGTATTAAAGATATCGCTAGCCTAACTACCGCGTCTTGGGCCTACATGCTTTGGCTCCTATTTCTCGATGGCTTGGATAAAATGCGTATATGTTGATTAGCGATTGTGATTAAAGAGTGACATCTCATAACTGAACGACATCGAATGTCCTCAATCATGTTCGACGCGTGCGTACGTACATGCGTAATTGATTTCCACTAGTCTTCAGTTATAGTCCAGTAGGCTTTAGTTATAAAAGAGGTAAGGTTGGAACCAGCTGAAATCGGCGTCATTATAGCACATATTCCATAAAACCTCGTACATTTTTACATGCGCAATTCGTCGCCGAGGCTACGTAAGACGCAAGGCGCATTGATGAGCGGGCGTATTTCATTGCTGGACGCTTTGATAAGCGCACGAATTTAATTGTTCGGCGCGTTGATGAGCGTGTGTTTTCAAATGTTCGACGCGTGCGTATTTGATTGTTCACGGCAGATCAGGGAGTCGCTAATTAACAGCACTTCCGGACTCGTCGACAAGCTTATCATACGCCTATAATCGCCGACACGGGAATGTTTTATAATCGTTATTTACGCATCACATGTACTTAACCCTAACGTATCGATGCTACGCTACAAAATTCGAAAAAAATCGACCCCCCCCTTTTATTTCAAACCCCCCCCCTTATTTTTCGGCTGGCTACGCGCCTGGTTAGAATTGTAGTACTTTTCTACATTTCTGGTTGGAACTGTCTGTCCTTACGAAGTAGCTTGGCAAGAATAGAACAGACATCCTTAAACAGCAGCAGCTGTTTGCTGGCAACATTGAAGTTGTGTGTCAACTTATTTGTTTCATTCGATGATTTATAATTCACGAAGAGTAGACAATGGACCATCTACAACAGTGGGTCTATAAAGTAGGCTACAAGGTATAAATTATGTGTTCACCGACAGTGCAACCTAGCTACGACACCAAAAAATGCAGATCGCAAGAAAATTACACTTGGTAAACAATTTTGACTTTTTTTGACATGTCAAAAAGTAATCGCCCTATTAGATTAGAATATGACAGGAAAATGCTATAATTAGGAAATATGTGCTCATTTTGAGTAGTGGAAGGCAAGATTTGCTTTGATTTTCAGAATCCAGATTTGCTCCTCATCGGCTGCATCCAGTCCCTCTTTGAGAGCGTACTGACCATCTTTGTTTTCTTATGGACCCCGGTGCTTGATCATCACGACCCTCCACTTGGCATTGTCTTTGCTTCCTTCATGTTTGCAACTCTATGTGGCGGCATCGCATACAAGTAAGCCTTACCGATGACTCAATTTTAATTTTTCAACTGCTGACTATATATTCGTGTGTTTTCAGAATCTGTACAACTGTGTTGAAAATACCAGCCCATTCACTTTTGATAGGTGCTACCGGGGTAGCCAGTATTGCAATCTTGGGATGCGTTTTGTCTACCAGTCCGACCAACGAATTCCCAGTGGTATCATACCTGTGCTTTCTTTGTTTTGAATTCTCCGCTGGATCGTATTTTCCGTCAATGGCTGAAATCAAGCGTCAGGTAAATTTGTGCAATGCAGAACAGTAGCTCNCTGTNGTCGTGTCGAATGGGANTCTCGTCCCGCTATGGCAGGGGTCTGAAACTCATATTTGCTCAGGGGCCAATTTCCTAGTTTTTGATGACACCGTGGGCCGCAACATCATTAATATGGGTGGGGAATTCAATGTCTTTCCAAGTAGGTGAATAGGCCTTTTGACTGGAGTTTGTAGAATGACATTCCACACCCATCGTGAAAATGTGAATTTACTGTGTAGCAATTCNAAAAATCAAATATTTGAATAAAGTTGCTTTTGCACTTGCTTTCGACACAGGTTGCATAAAATGCTCTCGCGTGCCGNGTGTTTAAGACCCCTACTCTATGGAATGGTTCAGTTAAATCTACATGACTGAGCGTCAGCATATTGTGACCCTNGACTCCTTCCAGCGTAGACCTCNATCAATTTTGGGCAAGCACACAATACCATCTTGTAGATATTTCGGTTGCAAAAAATGTGACAGGAATATCAATGCCACATTTTGTCGCTGTGGAATCAATGTNTGTCTCATTGTTTCAAAGTTAACCATGGCCGAAAAAATNAGAACTTTNCAAAAACATAATTCTATGGAAATGTGTAAAGACACTATGATTGCACAGCGACGACGACTGGTTTGGATTTTCATTGTGCCAACATTATGAGAGGAAGCTTCGAAGTAGAAGAGCAATATAATAAAAAACNAGTTCGGTCATCCCTGAAATAGTGTGTCTGTGACTTTATGTATTTCTAATATTTGCGTTGATTTCAGATCAAACCAGACCTTCAGAACTTTGCTGTTACCTCATGGTTTCGAGTACCGTTGAACTTGTTTGCCTGCTGCGGTTTATTGATGCTGCACAATAGTCTGAATGCGCACGGTACGAGAAAGCTCTTCACCATGTGCTTTTTCATGGTTGTAACTGCGATGGGACTCTCTCTGATTTTGCTCAGGTGTGTGTGGAATTATGTTTTTTGGCGAAATTTGTATTAAGCCTGAGTGGGCAACCACGGTCCTGTTGACAAAACGTAGAAGGCAGATATAGATATATATCTGTATAACCCTGGTCAGAAGTATCTAGGTATGACTATGTTGGTTACAAATCTGTTAAGAAGAAGTAGTCTTCAAACAAAACTAATTGATTGGGCTGAACAAATATTCAAAACGTAGAATACTTTGTCACTAACCATCTCTGAACTTGTACGGTTCATGAAGACATCTGAACAGCAGGCTATTGGCAATTTGACGATTAAAATGAGTTTGCACAGTCGGATATTTCATCTCAGGCGACCATTTCGACGATGCGAGAAACTGGCTCATGCTTTTCCTAACTAAAAAATAAATAAAAATTAGGTTTTCAGGGGTCCGCCAACCGCCGGTTGAGAACCATTGTTCTAACTGTTTGAATTGAAAGCCTCACAATCTCACCTGAAGACATATTGGAAGACATATTGGTGCATTGATATTTTATTTTTTGCCGATTTTCCGGTTGTTTTTCCTCTCCTGAAAAAGTAGGCCTTCTGTAGTCCACAAGTGTCACGGCAAATATTTGCTGATTACACCACAATCGTTGTAAACCTTGAGAATTGTATAGGTGTTAGTATGCCGAAGTGGCTGAAGTAGTCACTGATGCTGTTTTGGAAGAAGCAAATGCAAATAGTTATTTCAATGGATGGCCGAAACAGCTTTTAGTAGATGTAGAAATAGGAGTGATGTGAAAGGTGCTGAAGCAGCTTCACAAAATTTTCTCGAACAATGCGAATAGCCTAAATAGCCAACTCCGAATGCTGGATGACACATACATATTTGGAGAGCTTCTTGGAGGTACAGAACTTCAATATACAATTCATATTGAAATGAACCTGAACACTTTTGGCTGACACTCGTCAGGGGTAGTCGTCAGCAACTAGATTTCACAAGAACATCAACAATCGTATCACAAAATATGAGGTCACTAGCATGAAATTTCGAATGAGAGAGCGTTCAACGTTCAATTCTCTACTAGTTGCTGACAATTACCCTTGACTAGTCTCAGCCGAAAATATTCGGGTTCATTTCAATGAAAACATACATATCTGTGCTATAAGAGTCCGGATAGCATAGTNCACTCTGTGAACGTTCNGTTTAATGCAGTGGTTCNCAAACNGGGGGGCGTGAAAGCATNTGAAGGGGGGTGCGAAGCCGCAGTGAACTGAAATTTTTTTCGNGCTNTTTACCTCCAGCTCATCGTTATTGCTCTGTGTATNGTCCGAATTTCCTATTTTAGAATTATCTCACCAGCAGTAATAACCNTCCANGCCNTCAAACTNTCCGTTGGGATTGNTAGCATTCAGGNTNCTCTTNTTAATATTTNATGATATGACGATAAGGGGCGGGAGGGGCAAAATATTTCACTATCATAAAGGGGNGCGTGTCCGAAAAANTTTGAGAACCANTGGTTTAATGTGACCATTTNCTTAGGACGAAGAAGAAACNACCGGATTATGGCACGGCTTTNGACGATGTAACTACATGAGCCNACTCCGTGANAGTACAAGCACTGTCATATATCTATGCAAGTTCCAAAATGAAGCTCTTCTACACTCCATGTGTTACATATATATACTGACCACGTTTTTCAATCAATGGAAGCACGTTGGAATCAAATGCCGTAATGCGAAACTCGTTTAAATAATATATAGACCATGTATATCTACCATTTGCGGTTGTAGCTTGAGNTAGCGCTGTTATGTNACGAGTTCGCTATATATATATAATGTAGTCTGATCNGATGTATTGCATCTNGCATGAGATAAAGCTGAACTTCTCAATNACGAAGCATTCTGTGCAGTAGGTATATTTATCTTNGTCCGGGCCTATTTTCACCGTCAATATCTATGNGGGCAAAGCTGTTCGNAAGGTTTCTGTTCATGCTTCGTTCAAGTAATNTGATTGTGCATTGGGATATTGCAACAAGCTGANAACCTGATNATATGTTNAATGGTGTTGCATGGTACCACATGAAATGGTTTTGGTGATTATATTGACGTGAACAATGAATATCCTTGTAAAGTTAAGCTTAGTCAATAAGACAGCATGGTGTGAAAGTTGTGGTTCTCTCAAAGGCCCAGGGCAGCGACGAAGGTGCTGGATCTGGCCTGCGTCTTCTGGGGGAGATGGCGCCTGGAGTTACCAAGGTTCTAAAAATGGGTGGATGGTTAATGCAACCGTAAAAAATGATATGATGCTGTCAAAAGTTGATACCTCCTGTGATGCATCAATATGAATCAAGCACTCTACACCTCCCGCATTGCTTAATTTGCAGCTTTTGACAGTCCATGCGAACGAATTGCGACCGTTTTCACAACTATACATACTTACTTGAGTAGGTTTAAAGTCAGTCAATTCTACTTCAAATAGTTTTTCGATACTTTTAAAATATGAACTTCTACTACTTGAGTAGATTTTTGCGTCGCTACTTCTACTTGAGTAGCTTTATTGACTACTTTGGCCACCTCTGGCTAGTTGTTCCTCGAGGACGAGCGTGTAGTCGAGCGCTTTTGACTCCGTTGTGAAGAAGTGGTTGTAAGGACTGCGATCACAATGGAACCGATACATGAACCTGGCCGAGTAGGCCATTACTTCCCTAAAATAGCAAAACCAGAAAAAGACCGATAAGTAATATTTTGATGTCACGGTGATTGCCTAACCGCCGGATTCCCTGTGCGAGAGTTGTAGGGCACTGCAGTATGTACTGACTGCCGTACCAGATGTAGACTCTACACTTATTATTGCGCGCTTTTGTAATGGAAATAACCGTTAGTTGGTTAAGACCAAGTTGCAAGGCGCATTATAAAGATGGTATGTCCAACTACAGTCACTCGGACGGGATCGAACATAAGGTCTCTAGCGAACGCGGTAGCGACTGCGCCGCACCCAACCGCGTCAGAGAGGAGACAATTTTTACATCATTATCGAATGCAACTCTCGTTTCCATTCTATTGTCACGCTTGATTTCACCTGGACCACCATAGTGTTCCACTAGAACACTATTACTTCGTTTCCATGCTCGGCCGAAAGGCCATGACGCATGCGTTGTACATTAGGGTGGAGTGAAAATGACTTTTTTTTT
>ATSW01007468.1:0-10187 GCA_000444245.1 Botryllus schlosseri
CATTTCAATATGAATATACTATTCAATTGTATATTGAAGTTCTGTACCTCAAAGAAGCTGTTAAGATCATTCAGAGAAACACTGCGTGTTCGGCCTGAGATTGCGATCACAAGATCATGTTTACCTCTCTTCAAGACATGATAGGGGCCTAAATAATTCCTACCCAACCTGTGCATCAGAGACGGCTCCTTCACGTAAACGTACTGGCAACGGTGTAGATCTTTCTGCAAAACTTCCCTCGCTCTGTCAACACGTGTTCGCGTCGGTTTTGACGTATTCAACACGTTGTGAAGGTCGTGCGGTCGGGTCTGTGTATTCTACCAGTTCGCATGGCAGTCTGACGTTTTCGCCAAACATCAATTCGTAAGATGTGAATCCCAGATCCGTTTTAACTGACACGCGAATGCCCCAGAGTGATACCCAGTTTTCAGCGTTGCTGTGTGCTTTTAGGCTTATTTTGAGACTTTTGATCAAACACTCAACAAGCGAGTTGGTGCGTGCACAATACGGAATTGAAAATTGCAAATCTGAGCCTATCTCCTGTAACAATGTGGTGAAGGTAACTGATTTGAAATAACTCGCATTATCTGCAAACACTATCCGCGCAGCTCCAAACTTGCTGGTGCAGCCCCACATAAATGCGTCACTGACTGATTCTGCGTCGCATTTTATCATGGGTATTGCCACCATGAACCGTGTGAAGCGACAAACGATACCCAATACTATCTGTACCCTCTGCAAAGTTGTAGTGGACCAGCCACGTTAATGTCCACTGACATCCAACGTTTGTGTGGTATCGGTAGGTTAGTCAGCGGTGGTTTATTGCGAACGTTGATTTTGCAAGCCTGACAATTGTTGCACTGTTTGGCCCATGACATGATTTCCTTCTGCATATTCGGCCAGAAATGCGCTCGACTGATGAGTTCAGCGGTCGACTTATTCCCTGGGTGGGCTGGGTTGTGTAGTGATTTGAAAATACGTCGCCGTAAGGATGCTGGAATGAACGGCCTTGGTCTGTCATGGTCTGAAATTCTGCCCCAGGGATAGTGACTGTCGAATCGTCAACTCTGTCGTCAGTTCTTGAACCAAGAGATTGCTCAATACAGAATT
This sequence comes from Botryllus schlosseri, assembly GCA_000444245.1. NCBI lineage: Eukaryota > Metazoa > Chordata > Ascidiacea > Stolidobranchia > Styelidae > Botryllus > Botryllus schlosseri. The sequence continues at coordinate 1,111 of ATSW01007468.1, forward strand.
TATTCGTAGATGTTTGCGGTAGGTAGCGTAAAATGAGTCTGGTTTGATACGAGATAGACTCGATAGTTTTGCAGTCTCTCGAACGAGAGAGTGGCTTCGTGCAATATTGCGTAGTTAGTATTTTAAATATAGCATGCCCAATTTGTAGTACGTGATATATTTATAATAAGCTCCGTGCTAATAATTGGTTGGGTGTTAACTTAAACCCTCAAGTTGCCGAGCAACTGCAGTATTCTATTTTTGCCCACCTGGTCAAAGACTTAAATCTGGGATTAAGTGAAGTTCATTATCTCAAGGGAAATACAATCTCACAAGCCAAACGGGGTACACCTTTCCAAAAATTGTTCTGCCAGTGAGCATAATAATAATGAGGATTTGTGTTACTCTACTAGAGTGTTGTCATTATTTCTGTGCTTCACTTAATTTAGTTTACTTATCTGTAATATTAAAATCAAATTTGCACATAACATGCGTAGATTGGGTATGGACCAGCTACCGCCTCTGGACTGCATACGGCATTTGGGATTTCTTGTCCTCGTCATATTGATTGTGTCAGCAATCTGCGTAAAATCCTGGAGTGTTTTAGAAGCATACTTATCGTAGATAAGCACTATTTTGTTGTGTGCTATTATGGAGTCAGGATGTGTATGTACGGTGTACGCATATCTATTTCTCTATCTATTCTGCCACTTTATTGTTCATTACTTCTGTAGTCTTTTCCAAATTTTTTATTGTTGTAATAGATATGGTATTGGCTCTGTCGAGACTGTGAACTATTTGCTTAAAGGTCAGCTATTCTCTTTAATCAGTGTGATAAACTGTGTGAAAGAATCAAACTACAAACCTGACCAGTGACCAATGCAACTTAGTGATTCCAGTAGCAATGTCAACATAAGGATGAAATACACAGGTAGTTTGAACTTGTAGGATACTCGGAACATAGCAGATATCAAGAATTCCAGATACCCGTAATGACCCTGGTGTCGTATTGATCAGGTGTAAGGTGAGAATAATGTGTTTTACAAACTTTCACAGGTGAATGAAGCCAAGGAACCTTACTTCTTACGACCGCACGCCTTTCGAAGTGAATATGACATTCCAGCTTTTGCCACATTCACCAGGTGGGTTGCCTACTATAAGGGCTTGATAAATTCGAATATCGGGTATCTCGTCAAGTATACTACCGTCACTCAATGTGACACCATAACAGTATGGAAGATATTCAAAGTTCAAATATGGAGTTTTTTTGTACCACAAAAAAAATAGTGCCAGGTGTTCGTCACATAAATGATGATTTGACATTTTTTAAACCATGCCTTCCTCTTTCATTGCCCCTTGTGACAACGCAGCGGGTTGATCACTACAGTAATGCCTTTTCCATTATCGTGTGTACTTTTGTAGCTGCTAAGCTACATATTCCGTATGCTGTGATACAACCAATCTCGGTTTCAGGGGTANNACGGTGGAAAATACTATCGGAACTNTAATTTTTGTTGTTGAATTAACGCTTAGTCGCAGGGACCTCTTATTTTCTGCTCTTGAAAAAATCATCTCTTGCTACTAGAATCATTGGAATTAATACTCGATTTTGANTCGAGCATTCCAATCATTGTGNCAAGCTGTAGTTGCTATTCAGCTGCTAGACCTATCGCATATTGTCTGTGCAGTGCCGAAGTGTGAGCTCGCTCTGTTCGAGGCAGACCATGTAGGTTAGGTCGTGGGAACTGTCAAGTATCAAAATGTCTATCTAGTTGGCGGGCCGGTAAGATCGACATGGCGTTAGATTTCAGTGTGGCATTCGCTGTTTCATGGCAATTGTTCATTATAGTTGATTGCTTTTGGTGGTGGTGGTGAAGTCTGATAATATACAGTAAATTCACCGTTAATGTTGTGTCAGTGGGACAGTGGTGACCTGCCTCGCTCACAAGCGGCATGTGATTTTATTGCAGAAAATCAGTGTTGGATTCTCGGGTACGTCTCGTAAAGCAGCCCGAGGTTCCTCTGCATATGTATACCGATCTCCAGGCCGATTTACTTGAAGTTATAGACGAAGCTACAAAGGCTGTGAGCAGTCCAGACATGGAATTTGTGGAAGGTACGAACCAAAGATAAAGAGTGGATTTGGTTTATTTTTTTAATGAAGCTTTGGATTTTGATGTGATTTGGATTTACGTTGTACCATCTGAAAATAGTACACGGAACGCTGTCTTATTCGAAATTTCATGCTGGTGACGTCATATTTTGTGATTAGATTGTTTATATACAATGTTCTTTCCAATTCTCTGCCAGTCGCTGACGATTACCCCTGACGAGTGTCAGCCGAAAATATTCGGGTTCATTTCAATAGTAATATGCTATTCAATTGTGAAGCTCTTACGTGAGAGCGCATATAATTCGGGCGTGTAATTTCAAATGTCTTTCATGCATGTTATGAACAAATCTGAATGTAAATTCGGCTTGGTATGGTAACTCTACACTTCTCTGTATATTATCGTTCATCATGTATAGAACGGTGTCATTTTAAGATTGCACGTTGTCAGTATGGAAAATTCTCAAAGTTCTTTTTTTCGCCGTGGCTCTTGATCATAATTTGAATGATAAAAGCCCCTGCGCAAAAATAATGCATGGTGCAGTTTCTTAGCGCAATGCGTACATTGTTCATTTGTATATATTTTAATGTTGATGTCATTTCGGGGATCTCTCACTATAGGTGGTGAAAGACACAGCCTCATTACAGAATTTCTAGAATTTTGACTGACGCATGATTTGACTGCAGCTAATACAAGAGGCAACATAAAAATGTGTGTTACTGAACCACACAATGACCATTTGAACATGCATACCAAAGGAATTTCTGGAAGGCTTTTTCAAATTATTGTTTATAAAAGCCCGTACCATTCGAGTCATACTGTTGAAGAGGGCTTGGCCATACGTGTAAGATTTGGATTTTATCAGATGTTCCTCATTTTTTTCTCAGGTATTTACAGACTTCAGCACGATGCCGGCACTCATTACGAATTACTCTTTGGATCCACTGTAAGTTTGGTTTTGTCTTGAAATTGTCTTCTTGATTATTATCGAAATGGGCAACAGACACATCAGGCTATTTTAATAGTGCGGCCTGAGACTTCACATGTGTTTTATGAGCATGTATACATCAGCAAAGGGAAGTTTTGCGAGTTATCAGAAAAGGGTGTGCAGTATCAAATACATTAAACTCTCTGTGACAGAAATGAAGTTGTTACTAGCGACACATTGGCAAGGGTTGTAACCAAGTCACGGGTTTCCGAGTCACAAGTCAATCTCACTTTTGGAGTTTTGACTCGAGTCAAGTCGAATCATTTTCAAGTCACCACCGAGTCAAATCCAAGTCGGCAAGAAGAGGGCTGCGTCCGAGTAATATTGATGTGACCCGAGTCCAAGTCATCGTGTTGACTGCTCAGATTTGAGTTCAATCCAGTTCAACCCACTTTTTTCTACTCTGCTCGAGTGATACTGAATGGCTTGCATTCATAATATCGTCATTTTCCTCAGTGCTAAATGTTTCAGGCCCTATTTCCCAAGTATCAGGACTGATAGACGAAATACCACTAATGTGGTGACTTTACTATTCTTGAAAGTTACAATGAAATGTCTGTCTGGGCCGTCCTAGTCTTGAGTCATATGACTTGGTTCGAGTCATGCACAATGACGCGAGTACAAGTCGGTCGATACACAAAATGACTTGAGTCAAGTCGAGTTACCAAAAAATCGTGACACGAGTCATTAAAACCCTGCGTTGGCACGTTCTGTATTTTGTAACCCTAACCTAACTAATTATTTGTGATTCAATGACCGTCTCCGGCATTGTCGGTCGAAAAAATCTGTCCCTTCGCCAACTTGAATTATTTGTCATCCAAACAAACGCCTTTTTATTTGTCAATCGGTTCTTTGTCTACCAGATGCGAGCACGGACTTGTGTTGATGGATTTTGGGATTTTTGAAAAAAATTCTGATTTTGGACTGGATTTTAACTTCATCATTAAGTTTCCAATCATTTTAAAATGCCGAGCGACATGAAACAAAATAGTGCTTCCCCGGCAATGGGCTCCTACTATACTACATCATTTCGGTATTTGGATTTTCACTCGGGAATGAATCTGGAATCTATTCAAATATATCAATTTTGCTCTGCTTTCGGGCCTGCCCCCTTTATCGGAATCCTGCGATGTTTTTCAGGTCAATTCGTCTGCGGCTTTACGGCTTGTGTCGCTGTTCCGGCCATTTGCACGGCTGGACAGCGTATCGGTACGTGGTCGGGACTCAACGGAAACCGTTCATATTATCGTGCCTCTGCTTGGTAGAGGGGACTCTTTGAGGTTGGTTACGCGGTTGCTGGTAACGCCAGGATTACGCTATGACTTCAGACGGCTGCTTGTGTTTTAGGGCTGTTCCAAAATAGTTTGTTTTCAAATTTCACTGGCTACTTGATAAAATTGTTAGGTTACCTAAAAAAACGCTGCACACCAATTTTGGATCAATTCCAACCAGGGAAAGCGAAGTTATTATACTAGAAAATTTTGGATTTATTTAATGATTATTGAAATTTTTCAAATTTTACTGGCTACCCCCATGTTAGGTTGCCGGAACATACGATGCACAAAAACTTTTGCTCAATACCTACCACTAGAAGCGGTGTTATCGAAGTAGGCCTGCAAAATTTTGGATTTATAAGAAATAGTATTTATGGAGGTAAATTCATTCGTTATTTAATATTACAGATCTAACCACCGTAAATATTGCGATTTCAAATCCGAAAGTTTGAACATCAATAGCTTCCCTTCTACGGGTTAGAAATAATTCAAATTTGTTAGGCATCGCTTTCTCCAGACAACCTAACAAAAGTTATATTAAATATTTTTTTAAAAATCCAAAATTTTCTACTAAATTAAATTCGCTTCCACTGGTTGAAATTGAGCCATCACTGGCGTGCAGCATATTTTTAGGTAACCTAACAATTTTATCAAGTAGATACTAACATTTGAAAACACAGTTATTTTTAAACAGCCCTATTGACCACCTTTGGTGCGAACACCAACCAACTGCTCCATTTGATTAAAATTCGGGCCAGTCTGGAGTATTTCTGCACCTTCTCAATTGGCTATAATTAACAATAATAACCTAATTCTACCTCGGCCGCGTAATAGGCCTACACTCTTTTGAATGCATGTTATCGGATGCAGTTTGTGACACAGCTGTGAATCTATTTTATTTATCCAGAAAATTTATGCAAACCTTTGAACAAGAAGGGATAGCGAACGACGGCCATGTTCACTTGACCGTAGTGTGTTATGGCAAAGAAGCCCTGACCGACGCCAAGGCGATACTGAAAGGCGTGACGACCAGACGCGATTTCAACAGTTATCAGATCATCGACGGTGGCGTCGTGGAATTTTCAAGGGGAAGAGGTGCGTTTATACCAATTTTCCTCACTTTTAGCAGTTTCTGGCCGCATTTCCAAGTACCAGTACCAATACACGAAATCCCAATAGCATTGTTACTTTACCATTCTTCGAAATTACAACGAAATGTCGGTCTTGGTAGACCCAGTCTCGAGTCACATAATGACTCGAGTACAAGTCGAGTCATTACAAAAATTGAGTCGAGTCATGACTCGACTTTATTCAGACTTCAGATACGATTTCGACTTGGCTCGGGATATCATGGAGGGGTGGTGTAAGACTGAGAAAGCCTTACGAGGCTATCTCTGCACCTTCCCAGTCCAGCGGCACATGCACATCATGCACTCGTGGTATGCATATGTGCAGATCGTGTGTACGTATGTCATGAGTCGGTGTGTATCCCACAAAAATATCAAGGACAATAATATACAACGTCCTACTCAAGTCCTGCTAACGATATCCCGCCAACAGTAAAAGGAGGTCTTGTATTTGCGATCTTGCATTTTTAGACATGTTCAAATCAACTGAATAAAATTAAAATAAATAGATCTACCAATAACCGTGAATGATTTTTGAACGATTGTGTATGTTATTTTCTGTCTTGAATTAAATTCATAACCTTTATATTTTAATATGGGTAGGCTGGGTTATTTCTGAGAAGAAAAGTAACTGGTGTTCAACTCAAGCAATAATTCCATAAATATGCTTCAACTTCACGTAGTTTTGACGCCTGTAGAATTTAATGCCATTTCCAGCCAGAAATTGAAACCAACGTGAAGCGTTCCTTTCCAGCTTTGCAAAAAGGCGCCGAAAGCATAACCTCCCGCGATTCGCTGATGTTCTTCTGCGACGTCGACATGCATTTCTCCGGCCGTTTTCTTCAGCAATGCCGCGCGCGGACATGGCCAGGTGAAGTGTGTGGCGTGCTTACTTGCTCCGGTGTTAGTCGAGTCAAGACGGGAGAATTTAGGACAGTCTGGAAGGCGCTCTCGTAAACTGAATGACAATCTAAACCGAGCAACTCATTCTCCGTCTCGTTTTTACTATCAATAGATTTCATTAGATAGAGTTTTCAACATTTTCTTCGTGTTTCAGTGACCTAAAATTCTATCGTGCGACACAGTTAACAGTGAAATTTGAGCATGTAACTTTATAACTTCAAAACCAACCGTAACCTCAAAATTGACTCTTAGGCCAACAAACCCTAATCCTAATCCAACCATGACTGTAACTTTAACCCACGTGCTTAAGTATTGCATTACCAAGTGTTTCATGACAAAGTGTTGCATGACCAATAGGGCTCTTCAAAAATGACTTTTTTTCTCAAATCGTACCGGCTACTTGATAAAATTGCTAGGTTACCTAATTTAGGCCTACACACAAAATTTGGTTCAATTCCAGCCAGTAACCGCCATGCTACAGGAGAAGTAAGTTTCTATTTATTATATAAAAATAAATTACGAAAAATTTGTAAATTTTTTGTTCACCTCATGAAAGTGTTAGGCTGTCGGTAGAAACGATGGTCACCAAATTTGGTTCAATACCAACCAGTGAAAGCGGAGATACTGCCATGGAAAAATTTGGATTTTAATAAAATAGTATTTACGGTGAGCACAACTATAATAAATAAACAAAGAATCGGTCACCGTAAATACTATTTTATTAAAATCTAAATTTTTTGATGGCAATAACTCATTAACTCCGCTTCCACTGGTTGGAATTGAACCAAATTTGTTGAGCATCGTTTCTATAGACAGCCCACTTTCATGGGGTGAACAGAAAATTTTCAAATTTTTTATTATTTATTTTATTATAATATATAGAAACTTTCTTCTCCTGTAGCAAAGTGGTTACTGGCTGGAATTGAACCAAATTTTGTGTGTAGGCCTAAATTAGGCAACCTAGCAATTTTATCAAGTAGCCAGTACGATTTGAGAAAAAAAGTCATTTTTGAAGGGCCTTAATGACCAGGTGTTGCATACTCGACTAGTCCTTGGACCATATCCTATTTCCTTTTCGATTTCCCATTCGATGATGTGTAGTCAGATGAAGAACGTTTTGAAATGTAATCCATCAAACCTGGCTACTTACCAATGATGCTATGTGTTGGCAGTTGGCACTATGTCTTTTAATATTATTGTGTATTCGTATTCACCAGGTTGGTGAGTGTTAGCCTACCTGAATTGCCATAGTAATCGAGCAGTAACAGTATCATGAGGTTTGAAACTTGTAATGATGAATATTAAATCAATTATAGCAGGGCTACTCATCTGGCGGACTGCGGTCCGAATGCAGACCTTTCAGTGTTGTGCAGTACACGACCCTTAGGGCTGGTAAAATACGACTTTTTTTTTTTCAAATTTCACTGGCTACGTGATAAAATTATCATGTTGGCTAAAACAACGCTGTGCACCAAATTTGGCTCAATTCCAACCAGTAGAAGCGAGATTCTTGCAGTAGAAAATTTGGAATTTATCACACAATAAATGAAAAAATAACATTTTAAATTTTTTCTGTCTACCCCATAATATTGTTAGGCTGTCAGTAGAGTTGATGCACACCAAATTCGGCTCAATTCCAACCACCAAAAGCGAAGTTATTGCAGTAGCAAAATTTCTAATTCTGTGATTTTATAATGAATTATTTAATAAAGATTTAGCCACCGTAAATACTATTCCATTCAAATCCTAATTTTGCCACTGCAATAACTTCGGTTCTACTGACTGGAATCGAGCTAAATTTGGTGACAGCCTAACAATTTTATGGGGTCGGCAGAAAAAATTCAAAATTTTATGATCGCTTGCCATTAACCTTCGCTCTTCCAGGTCAAAAAGTGTTCTACCCGATGGTCTTCAGCTTGTACAACCCCGACGTGGTGTACAAAGGCAAGCAGGTCCGTCCCTGAAAGACCAACGCGTGGTACGCCGGGACAACGGATTCTGGCGGGATTTCGGTTTCGGCATGACCTGTCAGTATAAAGGGGACTTTGACGATATCGGTAAGGTTGAGTGACTTTGAAGAACATGTTTTTGTGATAATCGAAGATAGAGCCTACAACTGAATATTATATCCATATTGAAATGAACCAGAATATTTTCGGCTGACACTCGTCAGGGGTAATCGCCGGCCACTAGTAGAGAATGCAGGGTTGTAATGACTCGAGTCCGATTCGAGTCGCAAATTTTTGGTGACTCGACTTGACCCGAGTCATTTTTCAAATGTGTAAAATGTCTCGACCTGAGCCAATTTGTGTATTGACTCAACTTGTACTCGAGTCATTGCGCGTGACTCGAACCAAGTCTTATGACTCAAGACTAGGGCGTCCAAGACAGACATTTCATTGTAACTTCGAAGAATGACGTAGTTTTCCAAGTACAGTACGCCCCCATGTATAATACGCACCCTTAAAATGGCATGCAAATACTGGGAAAAAGCCTGTGCCCATGTATAGTAAGCACCCTGCATTTCAGTACACGAATAGTTGTATTTTAGCATACTATGTCGACATGTCGTTCTGTTTTGCGATGTCACTGTTCAACAATCATGACATAACCATTGCTAATCATTACGCAGTTAACGGCATCTTCTCTAAACGATAGTAGATAGCAGCCAAGCCTGCGAGGCCGGCGACGCGAT
>ATSW01007469.1:0-20023 GCA_000444245.1 Botryllus schlosseri
GATTACGATTACTTGAAAATGCTGTAATCGTCGTAATCGATTACGATTACCAATCGCGATTACCCCATGTCTGATTTGAATGTTAATCTAATTTTGAAAAGCTGAAAATTTTTCAGTTGTGGAACTCTGATTAGCAGAGATAAATGATCATTTGAAAAGGCGTTCATGTTGAAAATTGAAATTTGATCAAAACCATCGTTTAATATTACAGACCAAACAGAAGCAGATTTTGTCACAACATTAACCAAGGCCGAGTCTTACCCGGCGTGTTTGAGAGCTTCTGTCTTTTGGTCGGTATTCCAGAATGTAACCGTCAGGCTGTTCAGCGGGTGTCCAACTGATCAAGATGTTCCCGTCCAATGTGGGCAAGGCGTCTACGCCAGGAGTGTCACGCGTCGGGGCAGTTGTAGTGGAGAGAACTGCATGAGAGAGCATATAGATTCATGGATTTGCAAACAATTTTTAAATATTGATTTTGTTCCAGCTTTAAAGTATCAGTGTATTGCAGTGACGAGCGGAGTGAGGTTGTGCCTCACCCGTCTTAAGTAAGTAAGTGAAAGAAAATTATGAAACCACGAATGGTAGTAACACCAATAAGTAGGGGTGTTTCCATCGATGTTCATGAATCAATAACTTATAATTGTTTCAACATCCAAAATCAGAAGAAAAAAAGTCACCGAGCATCTCTATAAAAGTAGCCAAATGAACTTACCTGGCTGTGAGGTAGTCGAGGTTCGTGATCTCTCCGTGTTTTCCAATGGATCATTTCCTGGTCTTGAAGTAGGGATAGGAACCGGGCTTGTGCGAGGCACCACAGATACAGTAGGCCGAGTGGAAACCGTAAGATCGGAATCTGTGAATGAATATGTTCAAGATTACGCTACATAACAAATTGAATTGCTTCCACCAAAATTAGCCAACATCACAAATACAAAATCCAGCTCATGGAAAATTGTAGCTTCCAGCCGAACTCCCAAAATCCGATATGTCAAGTTCAATTTTGCCCTTGTCTTACAGCATTATAATATTCAGACAATTGGCAATGTGTAGGGTAGTTGGTCGTGCAGCTTGTCGTAGCCTTAGCTTAACATCATGGTATCCGACATGGAGCCTTCAATACACCACATGGTGCATAATATTTATATCATGGTAAATATATATTAAGTGAAGCTTAGGTTTCAGATTATCCCGTTTAACGGACTCCAATAAGTAACGAGTCTGTCTCGAGTATAAACTCATCCAATACTACTACTACAAACGTTCAAAATGTATCTGCATTGAGTTCTATTTTTGGGTCAAGATCTCATATAGCAAGGCTTCAGAACAAGTTAAGTATAGCAAAGCACGACTATATGTTATTAGGCTACTTTGTTATTTCAGGGACAAGAAAGTCCATATCAGCCACAGTAGATAATGACAATTTTGAAGAACATAAAATTACCAGGCGGAGTAGGTTCCACAACGCGTGACGTTGTACTTGTCTGTTGCGTGTTCACCCCTGGGGACGATCTCGTGTCTGGTACCGAACTGGGGCTGGGACGGGGTGTTGGAGATTCTCTTGAACGATCCACATCACCATCGGTAGGAGATATCAGCGTCGGAATGACGGGCGTCAAATCTTCAACCACGACGTCCGGAATCGGTATCGCCACCTCGTCGCTTGTTTTGCCTTCCACTCGGAAGACGTACTCCGTGTTTGGCTCCAAATTCAGGATGGCCGATCTAGCGTTGCCCGGTATCCATCTCTGAAAAGAAGCGGTGACTATTGTAGAAAAAACTTGAATATGTTTAATCGAAAGCTGTTGCTACACAAATATGAAAACTTCATTTCATTCACTCAGTTTGAAAATGCTCTTGGAGGTGCAGAGCTTCGGTATAAAGCTGTATAGTACAGCGCATCTCAACCACCAATAAGTGGCAAGTTTCCTGCGGCCCGCACAATATATCAGAATTTCATATCTCAATTTCAAAATGCAAGAATTTGTAACGCTTGTCCATTAATTAGAGAAATTTAATATCTAATTTTAAATTGATTTAGACGTTTGGAATGTTTTTCTGCATGGTGTTATTTTCTAGGTTGTGTTGGTCTACTTAGCGCGTAGCTAGCAGTGACTAGTAAGTACAACTCGTTTTGGACAAGTTATATGTGAAAACTACAGAGACTTTTAAACAAACTTCGATAAATTTTTGAATTTTCACCGGTCCGCGAGGTCAGAAATGTTGAGAACCTCTGGTACAATATATTCATGATGAAATAAACCCGAATATTTTCTGCTGCCACTCGTCAGGGGTAATCGTCAGCAATTCGTATGATAATAAGAAGAACTTTGCATATCAATTTTCGTATCACTAAATGTGATGACATCGACATGGAAATTCGAATAATCGAGGCTTAAGCTCAAATTACTATTGTTAGATTATACATAAAATCCGTCTGTTGACACAAACACTTCAGTGTAATATAAGTTTGTCCTTTCAGAACACTGCAAGATTGCAATAAAATGAAAAGATAGGAAGTGATCGGAACTAGTTGGAGTAGTCCTCCAATCAGACGTCTACTTGGGCCTGAAACATTGGTTTTAATTATATTCTCCATATATTGATTTGTTACATCTTTACAAGCTGTCGATAACAATCCATAGTGCGTGTTATTTTACCATGTCGGGTTCTCCCAAGCAGCACTTTCGTTCATATATGATTGTGTATCCGATGATACGATCGTCATCTTCGGATTCTGGATTCCATCGAAGGAAGAATCGCCCGTCAGGGCTGATGGACTGTATCGCATTCTCGTCTAAAGAAACAAGGATACAATAATGTAACCGGATACAAGACTCATACATTCCCAAAGACCGAACTGGCTCTTATGAAGAACTAGGTTGTATGTATTAAAAAATGTCACTCTGCGATTTATTTAACAGCAAAAACAAACCAGATTACCTTATCATTGATATGAGCAAAGACATGCGGAATATTTTTACCAGACCACCAGCTGCAGACAAGCAAATCAAGTTGTACACATGTAGAACATTTGAGGTTAACAGGACAAGTCATAAATTGAAGAGACACAATTGTGCATCATGTGAGAAGGTAGCCTATAGCATCGAACACTGTATCCCCCCGTAAAGTCACAAATTACCCTGCAAGTCCACGAAAACTGGCAAAACCAGCAAATTTACTCACAATGAGCTATGAAAAATAGAAGTACCAATGCTCAACAGCTGTGGTGCTCAAAAGCTTTCACTCGTTGTGAATAAAAATAGGTAAACTTACAAAACATAGTTTGAGAAATGCTAAGTCTTCACAAATTAAAATCTACCCAACAACTACAAGGACAAAATGATGCATTTCAAAATCAGAGCATGGAAACTTTAATTGGATGAAAAATTTGCTGCTATCAGTGGTTTTATTGAAGATGATGTGAGAGCAAGTCCTGATAAAGTCATTACCATGATTTTGACTGTTGGCTTTTAGTGAATCAAATGTGATTTCGCTGTTTGATAGACTCCATTATAGGACTGTACAAAGCTCTAAAATTCCACTACTTTTAAATTGTTTTGTTCAACAGTTGCGGAATTATGACAAACAATAACTTCAGAGCAGACCATGAGTTCTTCACTGTGTCACAGTGCTGCAATTTACGTTTTAAATTTCTGTATCAGTTCCAAATTTGAGGTTTTTTTGTCTGTAATTCACGGACAATTGTAATGCGAAATTGAAATATATTTGCTGCACATCAGGGTTTAAGAAATGAAAAGCTGGCATGTATTCGATGTTTTTTGTTACATATACAACAACATTTGGTAACCACACACATAATAAGCAAACACAGTATTGTGTGGAAAGGCACAGCACTCACCCAAAACAAAATCAGATGTGCCAACATTAACGTTATAGACAGGCACGGGATTGCCATTCTCAATTCCCTTCACTTCGATAATATATTCATCTCCCGGAGTCAATCCAGTCAGTAATGTTTCAGTGAACGTCCCTGGCACAACCGTCTGTAAGATTGAGCAAAGAGTTATTTTACAGATGTAGTTTTCAGTTCAAGTGGATTGCTATTATCATTACTCTCATGGTACATCATATATGCATTATATCCTGCATCATCCTCGATACAGCTCAGTTACGAAGTGTAACGAGCGCCGTACAATAGATCAATTACCTGAAACTCTTGGTCTGTTTCGGTGTTGGTGTAGGTCACTCCATACAATGTTATATCATCACCGAGCGGTTCCCATTGTAAGGATATCTTCCCATTTGCAGGTACCTCGATCGGATCATTTGTCAACGGCGTGTAGTTTTCTGCAAAACATAGATTTTGATGAAATTGCAAAGAAAGTAGAAATTCTTGCGATGTGAAGACATTTTTGTTGGGAATACATCACTATTTCCTTTTGATCACAACAGTATATTACTGCAGATTACTGTAGTATAGTAGTAGCAAAGCATTAAGCTTGCTTTCATGAGTCAGAGAGATGAGTAGATATAGATGAGGAGTCATATTTCGGTAAATTGGATTATGAAACGAAATTTCAAACTATTTCGAATTTTGTAAAATATTTGTTATTACTGGTTACAACCTTGGATTTGGACCTATATAAAAGAAATTAAGGATTTACAATCGGTTTGGGAGTCAAGATTCAGAAGGGGGTGAGGATTACAATATATTTCATACTGTCATCACCCAGCACATATGGTATTGTGAGCATCAGAGATGGGTGTTAAATTTCGATTCACCATATCGGTCAACTCGGATAGTTATTCCAAATCCTCAAATTTCAAGATTTAAAAATGAATCCAACTACCTGAAATCTGAATATAGACCTGCTATGATACGAATTCGAGCTTGAAAGTCAAATAAAGCAGAGAAATTCAAAATTTTGAAATTAAAAAACTTTAAAATTAATTTAAGTACTGGAAAAGTGAATATGGAATTGATATTCTACATATTCAAGATTGGAAGTCGTACAGAACAGAGATAAGAACCTGGAGGTATGATAGTGACGGTGTGATGGTCTGTTACAGTAACAGGGGCGTTTTCTCCTGTTGGCAAGACGGCGATCACCCACGCATCATATTCCTGTTGAGGACTCAATCCAGAAAGTACGGTCTGATTCACAAAACTTGGAACTGTAATCTGAAAAGAAGCCTCTATCAAAGTCTGTAAATGTTTTCCAATTGAAAGGATACCCATAACGGCCCAACGATATTAAATAAGTCTCTAGCCACATCCAACGATGATGCGTTTCAACTGTATTTAAGCAGAGCTTACCAAGCTGCTGACAAATGATTAGGGTTATGACTGATCATGTCAGATAGAAGCGAGTCTATTTAATAAGAGGTGGCCAATATCGTATGGTTGGAGGATCGTAATTAAACCCGGCATGATACAAACAATGTTAATTTGGGATGGCATACTGTGGTCAGTAAAAATAGAAGTGTGACACTAATTACTTTTTTGGATTGGACAAATGCACCAATATCAATTTAACCATGCACCATTGAACCTGATTTAAACAATGAATTACTGATATCGTCATAGAGTCAATATTTCCTTACCGTTCTCGTAGGCTCTCCTGGAGAAGTATACAGCACTTGGTATGCATCAACGGGTAAGTCTTCGGCCGGATTCCATGATATTATGATGTTGCTTTGATACGGCGTAAACGAAATGCTTCCCTCTGGGCTGATTTGTGTTGTGGGGACCGTGAATTGCGGCAACGTGGACACATCAATCTCGGTAGGCGCGGACTCATCACCGTTTGCGCTGATTGTGATGACTTCGACTCTGTACCTTGTGTTTGGCTCTAGGTCTGAAATTTACACAAAATTCGAATCAAAGGATGACGATAAAATATATTTCTACGTTTTTCTGACTACTCAGTGCAGACTGCACTCGCAGCACTTGCTTGAGTTCGATCGTTTTTGAACTACTCCCGTTTAATAGTTTTTGAAGCCAAACAACCTAAGCCTATTTTGATTTTGCCAAAATAAAAGTACTTATGAGCAGGAATTGTTATGAGTATAATAACCCACGCATCGTAATTGCCTGATATAATTCCTTACTTCCAGTTTGTGTGTTGTTTGTCTGTAAATCGGATAATAGGCCGGAATTAGACTGTACTGGTGATACTTAAGTAGCCTTGTTTTGTACTACTTCTGTATATAGAGCAATAAATTTCGAAGGCAATTTTTTTGACATGCCAAAAAATGTCAAAATTGTAGACAAAGTACAAATTTTTTTACAACCTGCATTTCGTTTGTGTAGTAGATTTTGCACTGTTAGGGAAATTATCATTTGACATTTTACAGCTTGTAGCCTACCGTTGTAGACGGCCCATTGTCTGCTAATTGTGAATCATTAACATTCAAACAAAAGAAGTAGGTTGACATGGTGTTATGCTCAACGTATCGCACTATCCTAACTGAAGCAAGACATAGCATGGTTCTTATATCAAAAAGCACCTTTGTCAGAATGAAGCACCGCGGTACGTACAACTTCAGTATTGTCAGCCAATAGCTGCTGCTGTTGAAGGTTCTTACTGCATCCTTGGCAATCTACCTAGTAAGGACAGACACTGTACGAAAGTATCTTTCGTTGTTGTTGTACTACAACATATTTTAATTATTCCAACCATAATACGTGGCGTAACTACTGAAATTCTTCATAGGGCCAAATTTCGTTAAAATAGAGTTTTTTTAGGTAAAATTTTGTTGGTTTTTGGGTCAAAAAAGTTTTTTCAGGCCAAACTAAGAACAGACAGTTCCAGAAATGAAGATAAGTGGTACAATTTTAACATTTTGTGGGCAAACACCTAATTTGCATAAGTTAGGTCAAAATTAGGTCAAAATTAAGTTTTATAGGTTGAAAAAAATGTCAAAATTTGGATGTTTTAGGTCACAAAAAAATGCCCTATTCATGTGTATACAAATTCCGTTAAATTAAAATTAGTTACTAGCAGCTTTTCTTTGTTCATCCACCAAAAACCGCTGGCTAATTTTACGCATGCACCAGAATTGCCGAATATAATTCCATGTATCAATAGCCGCGGAAATACTTGGCGAAATTTCAGACTAATTGGTTAACCCCAGTGACCTTAAATATTCGGGAATATTTCAATAGTAATACATTCTTCACTTGTTGTACATTGAAGTTGTGTACCTCCAAAAGTGTCTTCAAACACAAAACAGTATCGGCGTCAGCAGATATAATCCATTCACGATCACAACAATCTTGTATCCATACAAGACCAATAATAGTATATATCTTATATATATTTATACAAGCTCACCGGGAATGAGAACTCTTGATTGACCGATGTCGAAAGAGAAGGTCTCCGCCAATACATTGTCCAGCGGGTAAACTGACACAAGATAAGTGTCGGCCTGTTGGTCCGGCTCCCACACTATCTCCACCTGATCCGATAATACATTGTTGACATGGACCCTTTGCGGAGATTGTGGCACTGTCAAATATTGATGATACGACTGTTAATACACAAAGTTCTTTCCAACGATCATTACTTGAATAAGATCTCCTTTGATTCAGCACTAGCCATAGTTTTGAAGGTAATTGCATTATAATATTCGTAGTAGCATCAAAATTTGACTGTTGGATACAATATTTTTTGCGAAAACAGGATGTGATATTTTGAAAAATATACTTTCTCGCGAAATATTTTTGGCTAACATACTTGTCGTAAGAGTCGTTGTTACTGCCTGACCAGGCCTGTTGTCGACGTAGGAAATCAATGAGACCTCATAGGTAGATCCTGGCGACAAATCTGAAAAATGACAGATTCGACATCACTTGTACTAAGTACAACATGAGTGCATATTCATCATAAAATTTTCACGAAGTGAATACTTCTTCATGTATCCAAATATTGTGATATTTGTGATGAAAATAATGACGAGATGATGAATGAAAAGAATGACATGCAACTAGCGTTTTAATATTAACATTTACGTGCATCTTCTGCAGTTTGCTGATCATGTAGGTATAGGTCTATATGCAGCACAAACTATATAAATCAAACATCATGCTCTGGAAATTAACAAGTCTCGAGTTGAGTTGATATTGCTGCCTATCGTAGGACAAAACATCAATATAAAGATCGCAAATTCATCAGCAACTTTGCAAAAATATTTTGGTGTATTGCAATTCTTCTGGTATTTTTGAACGAAAACAAATTTTTGACAAATGCAGTCAATTTCCCAAACGAAATTTGCGCAACATGCATATTTTTTGTCAATCTCAATATTTATATATCTGATGGGACCTTGGACAAAAGATACCACATTGAAATTAAAGAATTATTTGAGACTATAATATCCGCGGCCATTTGATCAACACAAGCAAGACTCAGGCATAACCAACGTTGGTTCATCTTATACTTGCCTGGCACCACAAATTCGTTGACATCGGCATCTACATCATAGCGAACTTCCCTGCCATCTTCATCAACCACAACCACCTCGTACCGAGAAAGCGTGTCGTGGTTCACCGGCTGTTCCCATCTGATAGTAACATCTTCTGCGGTTCGCTCATCGGTTTCGAGGGAATCCGGCGTGGGGACAGTTCTTGGACGATCTTCAACACAATTTATTGGGATATTACTCGGCAACACTCGATTGGATGAGATCTGTGGAGTCAAACCTGTTACAAAGGTGGCTGTCGCCGAATTTCCTGGCTTGAAGTTGATATGTGGCGTCACACGGACGGAGTATCTTGTGTCGGGTTCAAGATCTTCAAAACAAAGAGTGAAATTGGATCTTAGGCGGTATATGTGACCACTGACCATCTTATAATGTATCAGTTAATCGTTGCTCCCCTAATGATTAGCTTGAGTGATCTCTTCTCTACCATTCGAAATTTAATGCCAGTGACGTCATATTTTGGTGATTTGATTGTTGATAAGTAATGTTCTTTCTGTACTAGTTGCTGACGATTACCCGAAAATATTCGCGTTCATTTCAATAGCACTATATTTTTAACTTGTGCATTGAGGTTCTGTACCTGCAAGGCGCGCATGAGGTATCATGCAAGACATATCATATATTATCTTATACCGTCTGATGCCAAATTTGAAAATACACTCTGACAAAATGGAATCCTTACATTGTCGAATGTTATGAAGATTTAGGTGTTATACATACCAGTAGGCAGAGAAAATCTCATATATTTATAGCCAATACCGTGCAAAGCAACCGTGTTGGCTGATCTGGGAACTTCGCGAGCATCAACAGGCCGATCGCTTCCTTCGGGGAACAATTCCACCCGATATCCAGTCAGGTACCGCTCGTGGGCGGGTCTGTCCCAGTATAGTTCCACATGGTCATCGGTGACGGCGGATACAATCACTGGACCGGGCATGGAGGGAATGCCTGGAAAAAATGGTAATGTCAAATTCTAGCGATAAATAGACCTTGAACGCTGAACTGGTCGTATCGCAACATACTAAACATGTCGCATAAATGACACTTCCGTGATGTGTGATCAACCGATCGCATTGTCAATGAAAGCGGGATGATTTAGTGTGGAACGGGCATTATTTTATATGTGATCGCATAAAATGTGCATACCTAAACTTTCCACATCATCTATACACTTTTGACATCAAAATTATAGGCACAAGAAAACTTGGCTTGCGGCATAATACTCGATAATACTCATGTACTCAATTTCCCTGAATAGTTTTAATCTATATGGTACTTGGCAAAAGGTTTTTGTGACTGACCATTTCTATTTCTACGACGACAATTCTTGAAACCAGAGTTAATTTTTTATTAGACTTCATAAAATCGAAGTCCGCGTTGGATGCATTTGCATCAATACTTTGAGTGAACAACCCCATAAAATTTCAAGCTGTCTAAAAGGAAGATTCTCGACAATTTTTGTTCACTTGCAACCGCTAAAAGCGAAGTTATTGCAGTTGAAAATTTTGAATTGGCAAGAGCAGCCTGGACGGTGAGTAATCCCAGAATTATGAATCTAATACTCAAATAACTTGGTTTCTACGGGTCAGAATTGCGTCAGATTTGTTTCGCATTGTTTTTGTAGACAACTGATCAATTTCATGGAGTTGACAGCAAAATTTGAAATATTTTAGAAAATTTTTTTATAATAAATTCAAAATTTTCAAAACTACTGTGCGTTCGCATCTGTCAGTTAGCATCGAGCCAGATTGGGTGTATAGCATTTTTCGAGGTCGAGTTCGACCGATTATCGACATGGACGATTATCGAGGCCGACATCGCGGCCGATATTTTATACTTAAAAAAATTCAAAAATTACGGATATTCAATGCTCCGTGTTCTCAATCTCAAGAAATCGACGACGCAAAGGGCGATATATGACAGATATACCCTTGCAGGACGAGTTTAACTGGGTGAGCATGCAGAGGAACTACTCTTCCTGCATTACAATCTACCTTTTCTGGACTGATCTGCAATTCTGTATCATGTTTTGCTTTTTGGGTTATCCCAAATTTCATCGAATGTGCACAATTAAACAATAATTCTTTTTAATTTCAGTTTTCTTGTTTGTTGATCAGCTTTCTATGGCATGAACAAGCGTCATCTTGCCTTATATATAATAATTTTGGTGAAATTGTTCTCTGCTCCTATTAATATCGGTCTATGATATCGGTATCGGTGAGTGAGCTGATATATCGGTATCGGCCAGTAAAAATCAATATCGGTTGACCTCTAGTTTTTATAGGCAACCCAACAATTTAATCAGGGAAGCCCTGGAATCTAAAAAAACGCACAGACCAAACTTTATATATTCTATTTCTGCTTGAAATCTTAGAAATTGCTCTTTACTTTTACTTAAGCTAGCAGAATCGAAAAGCAGCAACGTCAAACAACACTTTACAAGCATAAGATGTCAGACAGCGTATTCACAACAGCACGAAAATTTGAAAATAATCTCACCAGTTTTGATTCGACGCGTTACCGTGTTACTCTCATCTTTTCTATCCCCGGGAGTTCTGACGGCCTGTACGTCAATTTCATAATCGGTGTCCGGCAACAATTCTGACAACACCACACCAGTAGAGTCTGCATTGACTTCAACAACCTAGAAAAACGACGTTTGAATCACTTTGCTGTCAAAAAATTCATTCCGGAGTCCAAAAATAAACTTAATGCAGTATCCAGAAGACCAGCTTACAAGCCAATCCGCTAAATATACTTTAATTTTATTTTCCATTGCAAAATACATGAGGTTGATGGCTTGCCTATTGATTACAGAAATAATACTGACGATTACCCCTGGCGGCTGTCAGCCGAAAATATTCGGGCTCATCTCAATATGAATACACTTTTCAATTGATTTGTGACTTTAGAACATGATTTAGCATGTTGTTTAAGATTAACGTACAGCTTGTTTAAGACCAGTAATATGTGAAAACTGTAGAAGACTTTCAATGCTTGAAAATTTGTTTTGAAATTTAGCTGTTCGCAAGCAGAAAATGGTGAAAACCACTGCTAGTTGATCAATTTTAATCACTGATCTTCTGGCTATTTGTTGCCGCTTATCCATTAATGAACCAAAGGTAAGCACTCGCATTTTCCGACGTGCCATTCACAGCTTGGTAGCGCACGATGTAATAAGACACTTCAGAGTCCGGTTGGCTCCAATCCAAAGTGTAGGAATCGTTCGGAAGAGGTCTCAAGAAGACATTGACCGGTTTTACATCCACTTGATCGGTCTCCACTCGAGTGACGACAGGCTGGGATTGCACCGACAGATCGTTGTTGATGGCCGTGACTCGGACTTCGTATTCAGTACCAGGCTGAAGATCTACCAAATTTCAATTGCAATAAATATTAAGGACCAAACAGCAAGAGAGGGGTTATCTACTCCCAGTAATCTGAAGATATTCTTGCCAGTACAGAACATCAATACACAATTGAATATTAAATTCATAATGAAATAAACACAAATATTTTCAGCTCATACTCGCCAGGGGTAATCAACAGCAACTAGTAGAGATTTCAAAAGAACTCTGAATATCAAAAATATGACATGACTATGCTACATATTGCTGACACACTATTTCATGATACAGTTGTTGATATACAATGTTCAATATGAATATAATATCTCAGCAATTTGTATCAGTATTAACATGAAAAATACAACAAGCCCTATTAAACAAGACGTTTTGCACAAACTACAGCAAAACGCATCACTCTATAAATTATGACAGACAAGATTGTAATGATTCAAGGCAGATAGCAGAGACGATTATTTTCTGAGTACTGAAATTATAGACCATCTTTCACCAAGAGTCATATCACGAACAAGAATTATAGCATCAGATGCTTTTTTCCCGCTCGGAAAGCATTGAAACCTCGGTTGACCGACACAGCAACCGAAATCAGAAGCGCAAAGCCAGCCACGTTAATGAATATATGAGATTTCGGTGAGTCATGATCACAGAGTAGAATGAAATAGGTATGGTCGAAAATATACCCAACATCATTTTGTGGTGTAGAGCTGGGATAATTTTCTTTGTGATTGTGTAATAAGGCCCTTGGTTGAACTTTTCACATCGTCTATACCGGAGGTCTCAAACATGCGACCCGCAGGCCGAACGCGGCCCGCGACGGCATTTTCGATATCGAAGTATTCGAAGTATATTTTTTTTAATATGAGAACTGGAAATTTGTTCTAAAACTACTCCTGAAACACGGAAACTACTCATCAAAATTGTCGACTATTGCATCACTTTCAAAAGTTACCACGCAGCGGAAGATCAGCTATCGCGTCACATTACTTGTTTATGATGGTAAAACATGACCCATTGATGATTCGTGACTGAAAATTGTGATTTGGACTTGGGTGCGACCTTTTGTAGAATTACTCGAACTCGAACCCAATGGGTGATAAAATAAAAATGACTCGAGTTGAGTCGCATCAAACGTTACAATCAGAGAAGGACTTATTGTGACACCGTGACTTGGTACAACCACGGACGCAACAAACCCTCAAACTGGTAATGGGGAATGGTAATATATCAAAAGGTCGTAGCTTGTGTTGCGTTGCTTATTTAGATATCTAAGCAGGTCGGTATGGCAACCATTGGCATTATGTTGCCATTTGGATGTATAGTTAATTGCATCCTGTATCATCTTGTTATTGTTGCCAATTAAATGTGGCGAGTATAAAGTAGCCATAGCCTATGCTTCGCAGCTATATCACCGAAGGATACTTTAATGATTGAACATTTCTATTGCTATGGCAGAATAATCACTATATTGAAGTTGTTATAGATCTGTTCTAATATTCGAAGGTAAATGTAAAGCTGATTTAATTTGACTTTGGTAATGACATGATCAATAGCCTAGTTATCAGGAGTATGTCTGAAACCCGGATTAGGCTGTACTGCTCCAATGCTCTGATATGAGATCAATATTTGCAAAATTCTAAAATATTCTACCTATAATCGTGACACGTAAAAGGTTCGCTAGCTGCAAAATTATAATGCGACAGCTTTTACGATGCCCTGATGCATTTGTACTCTCGTATGTTGTGAGTGTCTAAAACTAAATATACAGCAACTATGTCAAGTACCACAGCAATTTTATTCCAATATTTTAAAATGTAATTTTTTTCGTGCCAGGCGTGAATTTACAATAGTAAATCACATTTTCAAGATGCGTGTGGAATGTCAGTCTGAAAGGTCCCGCCAAATAAGGCCTACTTGGAAATACATTGAATTCTCCTATTATTGGTACTGCGGCCCGCGGGCACATTTGAGATTGAGACCTCTGATCTATACTCTTATAATTTCATAATCGACACCAATTCGCGTACTGCAGCTATTTCAACGTACCAGTAACCGTAACAGAATTTCTTCTACCATCAACGGGAACAGTAATCGTTTGGGAGCCATCGGACGGGATGAATTCGACGCGATATTCAGTAACGTCACCCGTGGACGGTCGCCATCTCAGCGTTACTTCCTGTTCGTCAGGCTGTTCCTCGATGATTTCAGGCTGGTCCAGAGCTGTAAGCGACATTGAATTAGAGCCCATCTAATACATGATTTTTGAGCAAATACCAATAAAATTAGTAACTAGTGTCTTCAATGATTGCCTCAATATATTCAGTCGATGTTGAAAGGATGTGGAATCTAGCCTGAGGAGCATTTTCAAAATGTTGGAGGATTTGTTTGGACAGCTTTACATAGCCATTGCCGTGCTTGGAGATGAAATAAAACTGCATCTGGATGCCTGTAAGCGATAACAAATATATCAATATTGTAGTTTTCTACTATGCTCTAATTTTGTTCTGAGATAATTTTTGGTTTTCCCGAAAATGCTACAGCAGAACAGTATAGTGCGAAACGAGCCAGGCTTGGTTTACAGACATTTGCCAACCTCGTACTTACGAGGAAGAATTTGGAGTTTTCATCAACTGAACTTGATTTTCGATGTATTTTCTCCTCATTTGGGATTTGATAAAACTTACAAGTTTTTGCGAATAGAGTAATTTCAACTCTAACCTAATTCGGTTGCGCTAACATGTAATACCAATCCGATTTGGGATCGCAGAAAATTTGCTTTCCCACTCTCTGCTACCATGCTGTGGCGTCATGAAAATTGCCGGACTGTTTTTACCTATAGGCTAATGGCAGTTACCGACATTTCATTCAAAGCGTGATATCTACTCGATACTAACGACAAACTGATAGAAGGCAGGGCTCCATATTGAATTGATGATTCCAAAGAA
Organism: Botryllus schlosseri; assembly: GCA_000444245.1. Lineage (NCBI taxonomy): Eukaryota > Metazoa > Chordata > Ascidiacea > Stolidobranchia > Styelidae > Botryllus > Botryllus schlosseri. The sequence goes on from ATSW01007469.1 coordinate 14,753, forward strand.
AAGCGGAAAAGCGTCATTCAATTTATCTTACGTGACGTGACTCGCACGATGTTGGGTCTGCTGGTTTTTCTTCCGTCAACCGCTACGACTTGGATAACGTATTCTGTCGCGGGTAGCAGGTCGGAGAGGACAGTGCCGCCCCTAGTCCCAGGGACGAAAACCGAATTGACTTCGGAGCTGTCACCGGTCGAAGACACCGGGAAATATCGGATCTGGAATAAGAAAGTAGAAATTAGTACTGATACGTTTAATTGTCATTGTTATTCCATTTTATGTTATGCGGTCAGTAATGAAGAAGTTCTACTTATTGCCAACTTGCATAATTTACTAAAGTGGGTATGTTTTTGGAATACTTCTATTTGAATAATTTTTCAAGCAAAACTTCTTAAGAGCTTCTTTGAGGTAGAGAACTTCAATATGCGACTGAATAGTATATTCGTCAACAATCGGATCACAAAATATGACGTCACCGGCATGAAGTTTCAATTATTCGGGGCGGAGAGAGCGCTTAAGCTCAATGTACTATTTTTAGACGTTACACTAACTACTTCTGTAGGCACAGGCTTGGTTGGCGTCTTTTGATAAAATCGACTTCAAGGCATTCAAATGAAAGTGTGAATGGCCTCTACAGACAACACGAAATCTCTCGTCTTGATAATTTTGGCGGAAACAGGATTATCCAACAAATGTTTGCCGATGGCAGAATTTATGGCCTTTACCTGTTCTGAATTAAGCTTCCGGGTTTAGCAGAGTTGATGCATGCGTTCTTATAAATCTAGGGACATGCTGANTTATGACTTCCTGCGAACATTGTTTCGTNTTTGCCACATAGCCACAATCACGCTGGCACTCATATATACNTGAACCTTTGTGGAAAAACTTTGTGGAAATGCAGGATGAACGTCTTTGTGTGTCACAGGGAGCGGTNGGATTTTCGCAAAAATCATATTGGTCTTCAATACTACTTACTCTTAACATTGTGAATTTTGAAATGAATTTTACCTTTATGAGCGAAACAGTCATAAAAATAATAATATTAAATAAATATATGCATTTGAAGAGACACTTGGAGATACAGAACTTTGGTAGGTCTATTCAATTGAATACCGTAGTATATTGATATTGAATTAAACGCGCATATCTTCAGCTGCCACTCGGCAAGAGTAATCGTCAACAACTAGCAGAGAATTCAAAAGAACTCAGTGCATCAACAGTCTTATTACAGAATATGATGTGAAATGCATAGAAATTTGAGTTATCGAAGCGAACAAACATCTTAAACTCAATGCACTATTTTTAGATTATACACAAACTCCTTCCGTTGGTACAGACTAGGCGGGTTTTGATAAAAGACAGAACATAAATCTGGATAATTCGCCCAGGTTACTATTCCAATTTTCACGTCTGTGACATTATATTTGGTGGGAAGATTGTTGACATACGAAATTATTTTCAATATTCAATCCTTATAAGGTGTTCCACGCTTGCTACTATGTTCAATACAGTTCGAGCATAGCAGACGATGTTCTCGCTACAAATTGAGCATCTATGAGGTGAAATCAGCTCACCTCATACGTAGGAGCTGCATCATCGGTGTCCCACGTTATTTGCACAGAGCTAGACCCTTCTGTCGGGCTGTCGGTGGCTGGTTGGATAATGGCGTCTTTCGGCTTCTCCAATGCTGCGAAAATATTATACTTAAAGTAGTATTGGCCATCGGAAAAAATGGTCTTAACTGTGCGTCATTCAAACTAGGCATTCAAAAATGTTTGAAATTGTATGTATGTATGTTTGAAAGCATCGCCCTAACGACTGTGCTAAAATATCTTCAGTGCAGATGGATCATCTACTTAAGTCATTGCTAGGGCGATTATTTTTTGACATGTGAAAATAAGTGAAAATTTTGCCAAAATGATAGCGTTAGGTCAAAAAATTGTCAAAACTGCTTACAAAGTCAAAATTTTTTTCGCCTCTGCATTTCGTTTGTATCGTAGATTTTACACTGTAGGTGAACTTATGATTTGATATTTCACATCTTGTACCCTACTTCATAGGCCTACCATTGTAGACGACCCATTGTCTGCTCATTGTGAATCATAAACGGTCAAATGAAGCGAATAGGTTGACATGGTGTTATGCTTAACGTACCGCAATATCCTAACTGAAGCAAGACTGCTTGGGCAATGCATGGTTCTTATATCAAGAAGCGCATGATGAAAAATTGCGATGTAGACACCATTGTCAGAATGAAGCAACACGGTTTGTCACCAGCAGTGTACGCACAACTCCGGTGTTGTCAGCCACGACTGCTGCTGTTGAACGTTCTTTCTCCATTCTTGGCAAGCTACTTAGTAGGGACAGATACTTTCTACCCGAGAATGTAGGAAAGTGTCTTTCGTTGTACTACTACAAATTTTAATTATTTCTACCAAAATACGTGATGTAACTACTGGAATTCTTCATACATGCAAGTGTTTTCATGTAAAAATTTGTCAGTTTTTAAGTCAAAAACATTTTTTCATGTTAAACTACTTCGTAAGGAAAGACAGTTCCAAGCAGAAATGAATATAAGTGGTACAATTTTAATATCATGTGCGAAAAAAACCTAATTTGCATATGCGAGGTCAAAATTAGTTTTTTTTTTAAAGATGTCAAAATTTGACTTTTTCAAGTCAAAATCTTCCGTTGTCAGGTAAAACAAAATCGCCCTAGTCATTACTATCCAAGTATTTGTTAACCTATTGATAACTACAGCAATGCCGTTTTGGCCATCGGGATAAGCAAATTGTATAAATGCATCCTAAAATGGATGCTATAAAATATAGGAAAGTACCAAGCAACTTGTGTGTGAAAAAAATGAAAAAAGCCAAAGCGAGTCACACTACCAAAGGTGACTTATGCAATCAAGAAATATGATGAAGTGTGCCAACGCTGTATAGAATTGCTGCTTTTATTAGTCTGTTCGATGTGATGCAAAAGGCCTTACATGTTGTGATTAACATGCGGTCGAGTTTAATGGGTAACTTAAATTTTCATGAAATCAAACGGTCAAGTTTCGTTGCCGATCTAGTAGCAGAGATAGACTCTATTTGGCTTTCCTTAATAGACTCAATCAGTGTTTCCAGTGCACGATCATGAGTACAATGACAATAAGAACAATCAAAATTCTTTCCTGACTCAATTTTCCGCAATATGATATTTACGTTAAGTAGTAGGCAACTTTCATTTCAAAAACAAGATTTTTCTATCCAAACAATGACAAACACTTCCACACACATGTATCATGATATATCTTACGTGTCCTGATAGAAGCCTCAACGGGCTGACTGTTGTGATCATTGATGAGCGACGTAACCTCAACAACATACTCGGTATCCGGTTGCAAATTGTTCAGAGTAGTCGCGATGTACGATTTACCAACAATCACAACTGATTTGTCCCTGCTTCCAGTTGGATAATACACAACCTGTTGTGAAGGAATTGCTCTGAACATTGTAGTGTGAATGGATTGTATCACTACATGGTAAATTTCTAGATACGGTCTGCCGGAAAACTGTAAATTGTATTTAGCATTAACTTGAGTGGATCAGAGTACGTATGCAGCCGCATGAAAACACTCGAGTAGGCTACTTCTAACTAAAATTTAAAGGCAGCTAGCCTACCTCTGGATCTCACCATCCAGCTAATTCTCAGTGGATCTCAGTGGACCAACACCACCAAGTATAACTAGCATGACTTCAGCACACTCACTGAAAATATAAACGGGCTATGGTAATACACTAATGTCATAAGTACATGTGTTGCTTGGATGAAACCATCAAGTCCAACTGCAAACGCAAATGAGATAAACAAGATTTGTAATGCATAGTTCATTTTGTGTAACAATATTTAATAGTAATGCAATAGATGTGTGATGCGGTTTGTCTTTGCGACTATGAAAAAATCGGGGTTCGTCAAAGGCTTGCAGAATAATGTAAGGCTTCACCAGGTTAGCAAGGATTGAGAACAACCAATCTAACGAAATCCTAGTTCATATCTCTAATAAAGATCAATTTCTTACCCTATATGCCGTGGTATCCTCGACTTCGTCCCAATGTACAACGACAGACCCTTCTTCTTCACCCACTTCTGTCAACACGAAATCAGGGCTGGGAACCTCTGAAAAAGGCAGAATCATCATTACCAAATTCCAACAAAGGTAACGCAAAATACCAACCAGTAGTCACGATGCTTTCGACCGGTTCGCTCTGTTGATTGGCCGTTTGGGCGACGATTTGAACAGTGTACGCGACGCCTGGCTCCAAATCTGGGATAGAAAGAGATGTCAAGTATTCAGCATCCATCGCTAATCATGTTAAAACAGCATGAAGTTTGAAAGATGTCGAAATGTTCAAATACGTATCATTGGTGCTACCACAAAGAATACAATGCAAGTTTGGTGTTTTTTCAATCAACACTATTGTACTGTACTTTGGGACAATGTTGTTTGTGACTTGATCATGATTTCACTGAAATTACATTTCAACTGATGTTTGTAGCTTTGTACTACATGTTTCGTATGCTGCGCTACGAACAATCGATGATTTAATGCATCCACAGTGGTAAATACCACCGGAACTGTAATTCTAGTTGATAAATTAACTCTTGGTGGCTAGGGGCATATCAAATCATTAGACTTAAAGCAAGATTCTGATTCAAGTACTTGAATCCTTCTGCCAAGTCGTAGACATGACACCACGAGTAAATGGTATCTTCGGAAATATATTTTCAGTTCACTGGATAAAGCAGCTATTTCGTTATGTCGCCATGACACTGTCACTCTTAAAGTGACGCAAACCTATCCAAAAACTACCTTCTAATTTACTAAGGTTGAACTGTACAATAATAGGTTGTAAAAAAACCGTGGAAAGAGGAACACATAACACAGTAATTCTGTATGCCAATCCGCAGAAATACCCATTCACTTACCGGAGAACGTCACATATGTATCATTCGTTTCTATCACTTGATATACTGCAGTGGGGTCATTGACTGGTTTAACCCGTACTGAATACGTGGTCACACCGGGTGTATCTGACGGGTTCCATATAATGACAAAGCTATCGTCTGTAGCGTCAGAGAACTGCACTTCTTGTACCGGCTTGACTCCTGAGCAAATAATAAATGGTAGAAAATGAAGAAACATGTGACAATGACGGTTCCGATTTTCCCAAAACACATGACGATCATAAAATTGAATATATGTAATCCTAACATGGGCCCATGTAGTAT